>JAQFZT010000468.1:0-24959 GCA_034696325.1 Camisiidae sp. | reverse complement strand
GTATGAAATTGATTTTGGATATTGCTTTGCACGAAAGTATATATGTTAATAATACCGGACAAACTTCTGGCACAAATAGTACATGTTTTTTGTAAAGAAAGTTTAAATTTAGCTCTTATACTGAGTTATCACCATTTTCGATAAACGACAACATTTTGTAAAGAATATTTACTGAAGACTTCAACTGAAGTGTGAGTTTGAGACAAATGTATATATTGTACAGATATAGCACTAGTGAAGAGCTCAAAACTCATCAAATGTCTTGTCAATTAAGCTATTTATTACTTGAGTTGTAATATCTGGTTGGGGTGAATAGCCATCAATTCTCTAAATTACATAGCAATAAGTCATAAATGGAAAAGATTAACAAATAAAACATAACCAAAATTACCGAAGTTGTAGGCGCGCGAACTGTATTTGATTGTTTCGTTCAAAATAGTTTATGCCCGAACTCAATCCGGTCATTCAGTTGATAGTATGCGCGTGCTATCAAACTAAACAACATTTAGATTCAAATTAAAAATCAATTATCTTATAATTACTTAAATTAAAACTTATTCGAAAAATGGGTTTCGATAGGAATCGATTTATCGATGATATTGCAGATGAGTTTATATGTCTCATATGTCATGATATCATTGAACAGCCGTTAATGACAACAGTTTGCGAACATTTCTTCTGCACTCAATGTGTAATTCAATGGAGTTTTTATCACAAAAACATGTGTCCTTACGATCGGAAACCATTGGGTGATAATCCATTTCGGGAGCCGACAAGACTTTACAAAGCCTTTTATTCAAGACTTCAATTGAAATGTGAATTTGAATCAAACGGATGTACGAAAGTGTCCACTTTTGCTGAGTTAGAAAGTCATCAAAAAAGTTGTAAATTCAATGATACTTTTCAGACCGTTTGCAATAAAGGTTGTGGTCTTCTCTTGAATGGCAATCAACTCAAAACTCATAATTGTTTGAATTCTTTGAAGTCTACGATTCATGAAAAAGATAAAGACATTAGTTTTCTGGAATACGTTATCGATACTAAAGAAAAAATTTTGGTTCAAAATAAATCTCAAATTTATCAATTGATTAAAACTGTCATAAAACTAGAGGAAGAATTGAATAAAACAAAACAACTGAATTCAGGTCAAAGATAGCCAAAGAATTAGTTATTTTTGTTAAACTAATGCTCATTTTTTTATTAATAGAATTAAATGTTTAGAAATTTTTTCTAAAACTTTTTGATATATTTTCAATTTAAAAAGTTTAAGATTAATACTAAAGTTAACTTGAAATCCTATTTTCAATCAATAAAAGCAATATTGTATTTGAGAAATCAGTTATAATTCACATTTTACTTCAACAGTCAATCCACAAATGTCTTATCCGAATGAGCAAACCATAAGTTAAACGCTAAGAAAGAAAGAAAAAAATTCTATTGAATTTTATAATCAATTTTTTCTGCTCGAAATTCTCATTCTTACAGGACTTAAAACAGGACTTGTGTTAAAAACTTTTCACAAGTATAGATCAAAGTGAGAAAAATCCTATTTTGACTCTTTTTTATCTAATAGTTAATAGTAGTCGAGAAAAATGAAAGAAGATTTATCTGCGATATAAAACTTAGTTCACTAAACAGCTAAAAAATCTCTATTTTTTAGTCCAAGAAATTTCTTTTTCCATTTTCTTCGACACGTATAGAGTGAGGCCTATTTCAGTGGTGTATTTATTCCTCAGAAGCTTTCCTATTCTGTTAGGAGAAGACTAAAGATTCACCTCAATTCCAGTTTGGAAGCTATTTATTAGCTTTTTTTTACGTTGACAGCAGAATTGATTGAGGTTTGAGAAAAACGTAAAGTTTTTTCTACACATATTCACTCACACTTTCTCAATGATCCCAAAAGAGACTTTCTCTATAGAGTGAAACGTATTTTTTAGTTTAAAATTCAAAAATCTAACATCAAATTGACTCATATTGAAGCCTAACTGATGGCAACTATTGACCGAAACGTATCAAATTCAATATAAATCGTGACTTCAGTAGTAATCTTGAAGTTGTTGAAGAAAAAAACAACTAATTATATTGTATTGAGTAAAGGAAAAGCCTTTTTTAGAAACTTCGAGAGATTTTTTTCGATTCCTATAAAGTATTACGAATTTTGAGCTCAATTTTCAATTGAATTTTCAATTGAACGAAGAAAAAAGTTTTTTAACTAATCTAAAAGTTTGTTATTAATGATATGAGAGAAAATTATGACAGCTTTGAGTATCATAAGTATCCATAACTTATTTAATATAATTCTACCCAAATTGCACTCCACATAACTTTAGGCTAACACTAACTCTTATAATATTGAATAATATTGAAGTGAGATTAGAGGGAAAAGAGAGAGAATAGTATGATATGAGTTATATGTCGACTAACATTACATTAGGAAAAGTAATATTACATTAACTCGAAGGCTATTTCCAATATTGTATTGTATTTTTGTTGCCATAACGTATATAATTCATAAATGATATCATAAACCGATATTTCCATACCCTTTAAGGCATATAAACTCTAAATACAAACCGAAAAAACTGTTAAAAGTTAAACGAAATTAACTTTTAGTTTAACGAAATTAGTTTTTCTTGACTTTATTTTTGACTTTTATTGTTGATTAACTTTTAATATTGAGTGAAAGACTTTACTTTATTGTTTTCGCTGAAATGATTTATTAAGTTGTGTTTTTTGAGTTAACTCTATTTGTTGGACAAATGAATTGAATGGAGAGATAGGGAAACACAAAAACTAAGAGTTTATTGAAAGAGGTGTCAGAAAAAGTTAAGCTTTATTAGTAAAATACAAATAAAGCTTAAAAAGAACTCCAATTTTTGTCTGTTTTCCACATAAAAGTCAGTCCATACAAATAAAGATCAGAATTGAAGTCTAAGAGTGAGAGGACAGACAAAGTTATATATAAAATAGTTATTTTCACTGTCTTTTCCATTCATTCTCTACTGTATTATCTCGTCTAATATTAGATGTCATACAATTTCTTCTCTTTTCTTTTCTATGAAATAGTAATGTTTTTTGTTTCCATAAAATCCCATATGAATTAATGTTGAATTGTGTCCAAAGTGATCAACTCATTCCTATCTAACATAATATCCCGATGGAATTGTCACTATTGGACAATAATGTTCTTCTTTCCTATTGTTTATAATCAGGTGACCATCTCTGGAATGTCCGTTCCGGGAGATTCTGTCAGCACATTTTCAGAGTAAAACTATTGAGTTAATAATAGTGTTAATTCGCTTTGGAGTTTGTCTTATTTAGTCTTAATCTTATTTGAAAATTTTTTCATTCATCTGACTTAGCCTTAGTCTTATTTTTCGAAACTTATTTTCGCAGAAGTCTTAGCTTTAATTTAATTATATGCGATTTTGTTTTCTTTCGAAAAGTCTCACTTTGAATAGTATGTTCCAAATTATATGTATTTACTTTACAATATTTCAATCTATGTTTTGACTCTTGCTTTTGGATTTCATTTATTAAGCTCTAATTTGTCTTAATCTTATTATTTTTTCAAATTGTCTGACTTAGGCTTAATCTTATTTGAAAATTTTTTCATTTGTGTATTTCTTGTTTAATTTTGAACTTTTTCGAATTCGATACTGAAGTTTGAATAATAAGTTATTTAATACAATTAGCCATGAAATTAAAGCACATTTTTAAAGCTAAATTATGGAGATGTCATTTGTGAACCGATCATTATCAAAACTACCCAATTATTCCTTTTTCTTTCTTTCAGGAGCATGTAATGATTTTCTTGGGTGGCATTTATTAATTCACAAAACGTTTAAATTATTTATTAGATGAAAATTAGTTTAAACTATAAGTTTTACAATTAATTGTTAGCTAAAAAGTAAATAATCATTGAACTAATACACAAATGAAAAATCATGAGAATAAAAAAGCAATTGTTTGACAAAGCAAATTTTTATTGCAATAGTTCATTATTACTAAATAGGCTATAATGAACTTTCTCTCACAGTTCTACCATTCTTCTAAACATTTCATATTTCCCGGAAATGTAATTGTCCGGGAGAGGGAATGTTTGAACATCTATTCTGGGATACTCCCGGTCGTTCCAGGAGAGGAGGTCACCCTATTCATTTTAAAGTATAAGCAACTATTTTTAAGATCTCCTATATTTTTGTCCTACAGTACAGTTAAAATTTATTAGAAGCCTATAAAAGCTAATCATAGTCTATGAGATTAACTTTTAGAAAAAATAAACGCAATTTTTTATCTTGAAGTAGGATTTTGTAGAATTAAAATATGAGCCTTTTTCACAGTTAATCTATACGTTTGAAAAGTGTCTGATCTTTGCACCTGATTTTTATGGCAATATTTCTCATACAAAATATAATCCAAAGGATTTTAAGTTTATTGCTTTTTGTTGGAAAATAGAAGATTTGATTTCTTCTGAACAGAATTTATTCTCAAAATTAGTTATTTTAGTCACAAAATGTATGGAATGAAAATTGTGCTCATCGATGATGTGCAGAAACTCAAGTAACTTTTCTTTGGTTTTCACACATTTAGATTTATTCTTTGCTCAAACGGCAGGTTATTAACTAACATACTCTGTATTTATATTTACTTTAATAAACAGAGTTATAAATATTCCTATGAATAGTTTGAGAATTTTGCTCAAAAAAGAGCTCGAGCTGAGGGAACCTTCACTATCGAAATTACTTGAGCACAATATGATAGGAACAAGAGATCTATAACAGAATTCCGTATTTAGAGTGAGAAATATTTTTTCAAAAATTGACTATAAACACAACATTAAGATCTGAGTTGACTTGAGTTAAACAAAACTTACAAGTGAGCCAACATGTATGTTGTTTAATATCTCAGCTTGAATTGAATTCATGCTGAGTTTTTGTACTCCATTAACTAGCGATTAATTTTAAAAGAAAAGTTTTCAACAGTAAAAGTTCTATCATTAGAGAAAAGAACTAAAATGACAAAACCTGCCTGAAAGCCATTCATTTCATCGAGTTTGTTGGGTAACCAATTGTTTCGACTATTATTATTGCCAAAAATAATCAGCAAGACTTAGTCTAGTATTTATTTGTGTTTTTATAGACAAGTTCAGCGCTTACGCTCGAGGGTAAGCAAAAGCTGCCGCTCGATCATTTTGAAACTCTCACCCTCGCGCTCAAGGATTGAGCACTTTAGCATTTGCTTTTTATATGTCCTGGACCTCATTTTCAAATTATTTAAAGTAGCAAAAATAGAGTAAGTTTTAATGAGTACAGGAAATGAAGAAAACTAATAAATAGGGCTTATAATACAGTTACGTGCCTAAGAATCGGTTATGTTTTTAAAAATCTACATAAAAACATGTCTATTTTCAGTCTTTCAGAATCAATATGAAGAATATTTTAGGGAAAATAAGTTGTTCCAGAGATACAGATCGCAACCTTATAGTAATTTGCTTTATAAATAAGAAGCAACAATGCATATTAAGTGAGTGGTATCTATTAATTATTTAAACCTAAGTTTAACCTTGAGCGACATTTGCATTGATTTTTTATGATATTATACAGTATATTTACTTATGATTAAAGGGTTTCTAAGATTTCCATCTGATACGAGTCTTATCAATAAAATATTTGATCTCTTATCATATCTTATTTTTGAGTTTATTTCAAAATCAGATTTCTGTTCAATCGTATCATAAAATGTATAACTAATTCTCATGCGAAGTGTGTATAAAAACAATTTTTTATTCATTGGTATGGATTTTCTCAATTAACTGCTCATTAATTGAATTTTTAAATATATAATTCTTAATTGAGACGCTCGAGTGTTGTCCATCACTGGTTTTGGACACTAATTAAAAACTTACTATTGATTTGACAATTAAATCTCTTTTAATGAAGTTTTCTTAAACTTAGTTTTCAAGCATTAGAGTGAGAATCCAATTAAATGAAGTTTGAAAACATTTTAATGAGACTATAATTTTCAATCAAAATCGTCTTTTCTTTTGAGACATTTCTGTTCTTTTAGTAGACTTAAGGCGAAAAACAGTAAATTGCAAATGAGTTTATAAATTAAATTTATAGATGTTTCAGAACAGAAGTTTCAGACACTAGAGAGCCATTGGAGTTATTCGTGAGAACTTAGAAGAAAAGCTCTTGAGTTACACGACATCACAATTATTAATGAGGAAAAGCGTTAAATTAAGATAAACTCACTTCAGTTTTGCATCAGTTGTTAAGTGCTATGTGTTTATTACAATTATAAGTTTAATATTTATAATTGTAAAAGAGTAGCAAATTTCATGTGGGATTAAAATAAGTTTCAAAATAATTCAGGCATTCATTAATTCAACGAAAGTCTTCATAATTCCCTTTATTTTATTTTTCTGTCTCTTTTACAAAAATCTCTTTTATATCTCATTCAAAAGTTTATATTTTATTTTCTTTGAGTTTAGAATTTGATTATTCAATCATTTTCTTCATAATCAATAAGAGTTTTTTATGTTTTTATTTAAAGAATTTAATTGTTTATAATAGAAAAACTTTTATTTTATTTTTCTTTTAAGCTTAAAATTCAATTATAAAATAATAATTATTAAAAAAGAGCTTAAAATTGTTATTTCAATAAACTTTTCAATAACTATAACAGTTACTAATGAGACATTTTTATATAGTTTTGTTTTACGAATTGGAGTTTCATAAGTATTTGATGTCTGCAAAGTTTTCTTTCAAATAATTTAGCTATTATTGAACTTTTAAAATGGTTGTGACAATAACATTGTTTTTCAAATTGCGATCATTTAAACTAAATGGTGATCCCCTTCAGTAATAGTAGAATAACAGTCAAACTTTTCTCTGAAAGCCTTACTTACACTGCAATAAAATAATATAATAGACAATAAAATAAAGTAAAAAACTGGAAACAGATAAAATCTATGAATTGAAATAATTAATTCCCTCTATTTTTCCGAAAAATAAATATATAGTCATTAAGTTTGAGAATATTCTTCTCTCTCTCTCTCTCTCTCTCTCTCTCTCTCTCTCTCTCTCTCGCTCTCGCGTCTCTCTGTCTGTCTGATCTCTCTCTCACTCCTTTTCTTTTCTTTCTTTACGATTGAAGCCTAAGATAGCTTACAATCGATTGACTTTGAAAGAGATCTGGTGTTACAGATAAACTTGTAGTAAATCAAAGATTTAGTCACTGTATACTTCGGTTATAAGTATTTTCATTTTTGTAAATGACGTGAGGATTAAGATAAACGACAAATAATGGCAATAATGCAATTTGAAAGAAAATAATAACAATCAGTGGAGCGAAATAGTATTGCAATTAACGATAGGACTTCTCTCAGTTAATACCATAAGAAAACCCTGTAATAACTTTTTATTGATTGACTTTTTCTTCTATTATTATTTTTATATTATTTATGATCTTTCTGTAACTTATTATTAAAAATATATTTCAAAAGCTTTTCTGAAACTCGAGAACTTTTAGGCCTATTTTCTTAAACTAATATTTAAAGAAAATTTGATCGAAAACATGACTTGAATTAAAAAAGTTGTTAATTTTTTGCCAATTGTTTATAGGATAGAAAGTTAATAAAAAGTTTTCCTATAAAAAGAGTAAAGTGTTTGCTTTTTATTAACATTTTTTATTAGTATTATCTCAATATGTTTTTTCTGTCTGGTTATGAAGAAGAAAAGTGTCAACAATATGAGAAAGTAAATAATAATATCGCTAATCGAGTTTGTCAGCGAAAAATGCTATCGTAGCTGATTGTGTGCTAAGAAAGAAATGACTGCACTGTTAAGAAGTACGTGAAATAGCAATCATTGCCAACAAAGTCATCAGAACAAAATTGCATTATAAGTCAATGTTAGTTTCGTTATGATACATATCACACTCTATATTGCATCATAAATACAGGCAAACATCAGTTTCTAATAACAATCTAGAAAATTAATCACAAAAACAAAAAAATTTATTCAATGGATAAACTTTATTCTTATATCTCAAATGATCAGAGATTTTATTGATTCCAAGTTTTATTGAGAAATGTTTTTCCCAATTTTTAACTTTTGACTTTATTTAAGTATGAATTTAAAGTCAACGTTACAGCTATTACTCATTATAAACTTTTCAGATAATATTTATCCTTAAAATAAACTCAATCTCTTTTACGAAGTGATCAGTCATTGAAAAATCTAGAGCTTTGCAAAACTCATCATTTTCTCATTAATTAAAAGTCAAGAGTTTTTTGAAAGAATCAAAGTTTACATTTGTTTCAAAATCGATTTATATGAGTTGAAAAATAATCATTTTTCAAGTTTTTCAATTGTAAAAATTGTTAATTCAATCTGGAATCTATCAAATAATGCATATCTATTTAAAATCCTATCCGATTCATGACAATAAAATATTTGTGAGAATATCAGAGATTTTCTTGAAGGGAATACAACGATATGAAGTTTTGTTGAAAATAAGACTCGGCTCTCAAGTCTATAATAAGGTTCATTTCGAGTTTAAATCTTTTGGAAAGCATTCATTATGAGTTAAGGGCATAATTCAGTGAAAACTATGACAGTATCTCATAAACTACTTAAAATTGTGCTAACAATTTAAGCTTTCGATGTTGTATCGCAGCTCAGATGAAATATTTGTGAATAATCTTCTTCTTGATACGAACATAAAAAGTTTATTATTGGGACAATTATGTAAAAATCTACAAAACTCGAAAATGAGAATAATTTGCAATTCATGATTAATAAGTATTAATTTTTGTTGATAGGTTGAGTACGAAATGAGAAGAATATTTGAAATTTGAGAGAAGCTTCATAAAGTTGAAGAGTGGATTTGGAATGCTAGTTTCACGATCTATAAGCAGGAATGACTGTATTGCCATTACATTGTATAATATCTAGCTTTGACTGAGAAAAAAAGGTTAAATATACGTTTTGGTGGGCATTGTATAAGAGTAAACGATCGTTGATAAATGGCATCGATTGTAGATGACACCAATATATACTGTTTACGATAACAATACTAATGCTATACTAACATATTTATATAACATATTTCGCTATACAATTCCTATCCTATAAAAACCAGCAAAAAATATATATCACATAAGAAAATGTTTTGCATTCTTATTTATGAGATTTTATTCTTATTTTTCCACTTTCTTTAATGGTTTTTATGACTTTACATTTGGTTTTTTCTTCCCTTTAAATTTAAGGCATATTTTGTTAGGCCTTTTCTCGCAATAGATTGACTTTTATGGTGACATGAAAATAAAAGACCGAATATTTCTCTGATCTGAAAAAATTCTCGATAAATTTTGGCTAAACTATTATTACGATCATTATTGCAGAAAAAGTGTTGATTCAAGCGAAGAGGTGTTAAAACAAGAATCAAATTTTATAGGATAGAGAAAACAGAAAAATTCTTTCACTTATTTAAAGATAGTTTGAATTTTTTTTTACTCGAAGAGAAAGACATAAAAAATTTATTTTCTAAAAGTTGAGCGCATTTACTAAAGTTATATAACATTTATTTCCTATAAAAACAAATATTTGTCAGAAGTAAGACATCATTCTTCTTGATTTGGAAACTTATTGCTAGCACTCTATCGAGAGAATGAATCTTTTCATTTAAGTTGTATAATAAAAATTCAAACAAGCCTTTGAAAGTTCGTAAACTTATGTCAATTGACCGAATATCTGATGAATGTCTATTGACCGAGTGATCGAATTGATCGAATGACAGAATGTCAATGACCGGAATGTTGACAAAAGCTAATTACGATTCAACCATACTATAGACCAGTGCCTCTTTTGTCTGTTATTTCTTCATTTTGATATTTGTACTTTTTTTCAGCTCAACTCATAAAAAGCCTAAAATTTTAGTCTTATTTATTTCTTTTTACTTTTTTTGGTCTCTTGTGAACATATTCTCTGCAGTGAATATTGTATAAAATGATTATTTTTTCTTTTGCTTTTGTAATGTTTGGTAAAGTTTGTGGAGAAGTTTATCCAACTTCTAGTCTCATACGTGATACTAGTTTATAATGGAATTTATAATGAGGTTTCAAATAATGAATTATTGATTCAGAATAAGATTTAGAAAAAGAATTGTTGTATTGCATCTATTTTTCTGTATCTCATTCAAAATCATATTTTTGATACTTTGAATGATTAAGAATTATAGTAACAAAAGAATTCCGATAATTCACTCAAATGAGAATATCTTTTACTCAAGGATTTTACTGATAAAAATATTTTAATATGAAAAATTTGAAGTTTTTATTAGGATTTTGATTATGCCTTTGAAAGGATAAATGTTTTAAATAATTTTCATGAAAACTGAATTGATTTGATAGAAAAATTTATTAAACCATAAACTTAAAATTTGTTCTGTTTTTCACTAGATATTAAATAAGAAAAGTCTCAGTAAAGATAAAACTTTTGTTTAAAAGATGTAACTCAAGAATAAAATAAACTAAATTATAAAATCATACAAAAGTTATTATGATAAATGAATAAATTATGAACACATCAAACATATAAAGGTTTTAAAGTAAAATCCACAGAAAATTCATTTAATAACAATATTTGAACTAATTTAGTGAATATTTTTTTGAATTGAGTGGTTATTAGAATTGAAAAGAGAACTAATTGGGAATTGAAAGCGCTTTACGCACTTTTTTGTCCCTTAATTTGTGTAAATTTGTTTTCAAATAATAATACTATTGGCTTATATCACATCTATTTGCATATTATGTCTATTTATTACAAATCGGCGGCTTTTACTTTGCGAAACGAATGCAAGGTTTTAACTTTGATTTCGCAATACCTCTTTCACAATAAGATGGGAAAATGTCTGTTTTTCAAAAATATTCAATATTTATCATCATCTCTACCAAATTGAATAAAAAACTACACAAATTTAGATCATTTGCAATTTTGAAAATCTATCCGAATCATGAAATAAGCACACTTTAAATATGCATATTTTGCATTTTTTCATCATATTTACATATATCAGTCCTCATGTTCAGGAATATTCAAAATCAAAAATTTAAATTCAATTAATAGTTCTATTAATTTTATAATTTGATTAGATTTGACTCTTAATTATGAATTAAGTGAATTATGATATAAACCAAATATACCTCAAAATAAGTATTTTCAGGAATATTTATCTTCATTTTGTGGGTAACTTTGAGATTTTCATTTGGAAAAACAAATACTATTGTCCCGAACATAAAAATCATTTAAATTATTCACAGAAATATGAAAAAACAATCAATGAGTATTAATTTTATGATTTTAATAATGATAGGAAAAATTAGTCCTTAATTTTGAGTTATGATCTTTGAGAATCCCTTTAAGAATGTAATCTCAATTGAGAGTTAAGGTTCGAGACTCGTGTCACTCTCAGAAAAATGCATCTCCACTTGAAACTTATATTTTTAGCCCAAGATCTCATTTGATCACAATTGACAATTCAGCATAATTTCTATGTAAAAGATACCAAAAAACTTATTGTGTGATCATTTTTTTTATGATTGAATTTAATTTTTAAAAACTAACTCAAAGACATCTAGTTTTGAATATTAAAATGTGTGGACTAAAAAAAGTTAATGGAAATATAAATTAGTTATCGATAGTACTTATCATGATTTCGAGACGCATACAACACATATGACATATTTCTGTCATAAACTTATAGAATAGATAGACAACAATATCCTGTTGGCAGAAAATTGTGGAAATTGAATTGAGGCTCAATTGAGGCTTTTATCGGAGTAGTTGAACATGATTTCTGTGTGAAAAAAATAGTCGACACTATCATGAAATTTTCAACAGGAATCAGAAAAATGCATAGAATGTATTGATAGTAATAAGGATGACAGGAAGGAAAGTGTGAGAAGACTTGATCTCTTCAATGAATCCGAGTATAAGAGGGAAAGAAAGATGAGAAAAATATGAGAAGTCATGTTATCAAAGCATTAAGAACTACTTTTTTAGTTATTTCGAGACTAAAAAAGTTCTATTAAAGTCTTATTTCGTTCCAATGATAAAGTTGTCATTTTTCAGTTCTAGTTTCAGATGAGATAAAGCATTCAAATTTTAAAACTTCTACTTTTGGAGTCACGAAACTTATCAGATATGAAATCAGACGAATTTTATTCAAGCCTTCCTCATGAGAATCAAGAAATATGAATAGAATTTTGTCAATTTTCAAAGATATAGAATTTCATACATTCGTATTTTGAAGAGAACTGAAAATATATGCAAATTTTGGATGAATTGTCAATAAAGTTGATTTTCAAGCTTTTAATTTATTTTAATTATTCAAGTGAAAAGTTGATACTCAGTTATAGGCCTAAATATGCTATGAAATTGAATTATGCAGTTTACAAATCCTAAATCGTGACATAAATATATTATTGAGTGAGTAAGAGAGAGGATAGAGGAGAGAGGGAGAGAGAGAGAGCGAGAGAGCTATCGCTTAGCCAAAAGCGAGAAAAATCGATCTGAAATAGTGGGCGATTCTTGTAAATGCTTTTTCAATTGCAATTGACCCAAATAGGAGTGGACCAAAAAATAAATGGGAAAAATTGTGCGCCAAATGATTTATTGGTTGTTAAGAAAATCTCTTATTTTATTTCTGCCACATTAACTATAGTTACAATTTCTTAATTGTTAAACTCTTTGTTCTTAAAAATTGTATTTAATAGAATCATAGAATCGCATAAATTAATATCAATTTCAGTTTTACTTTCAGTTCATTATCATTCAAATTGTTTTTGAAGTTATTTTGAACAAATTGAGGAAAAATTTTTCTGAAAATACTTATTTTAAGGTATATTTGATTAATACGTATTTATGATTATTATATGAAAGATTACTTGACATACTTGAAAACTTTTGCTGAATTTGCAATATAAAAAATTTCAATAGATTTTGTTTATAATTCGAAGACTAGTAAGTAATAAAATGAATTTATTTTGAAAATTTGATTTAAAATGATTTTAACAATGGATAAAAATGAAATTGTAGCTCATATTGACAATTTGGTAAATAATGGCCAGTGCCGTAACCGCCAACTTAGATCTGGGTTCAAAAAAATTTGGGGGCTAAATAGGGGCTAAACATTGTTTTATGGCTGAATAATTTGCTAAACATGTCTAGTGGGGCTGAAACTTAATTTAATTCTTAGTTTTACACTTGAAAAATCAATTATTTGGGAATCTCTGGAGGGTCTGTAGCCCTCTGAGCCCTATAGCTGGTTACAGCCGTCGTGATGACATTAAACATGACTTCAGTCTTAACATGAGATTCAAGATGTGAAAAAGAGAATTGCATTCATTCAACCATTCAATTATTATTAAATTTCTCCTTAAATATCAGTAGAAGAAAAGAGATGACTATTGAAAAATTCTAGACTTGATGCTAGACTTCATTTATTTACGAGACTTAAAAGAGCTATAAATTTGAAACAGAAGATCAATAAATAAAAGTTTAATACAATAAAAATTGTCGTTCATATATAATAGCAGTAACAATAGTTAGGTTTATATGTATTGATATATAAAGAGAAGAAAAAGTAAGGAAAGAAAGTAAGAAAAAGTGCTGGAATCACATCCAAGATCACAGATGGTTATACACCGAAATGGTTAGCAAAGAAAACACGCGATGCGATGGAAAACTCGAATCAAACTTTTGCCTCTTCAACCTTAACAGCAATACAAGTAATAGTCGGAGTCAGAGAAATAGCGAGAGAAAAAAACATGAAATTAAGGCACACAAACTTTTTTTGTCAATAAGAAAAACAGTATTTCGAGTGTTTCTCTCAGCCAATGGATCAGTTATATGTTGAAGAGTTTGTACCAGAACTGCAGACCATTCATATCGATTCTCGCCTTAAGCTATGGCTGTGAATAAGATAGTTATTTCTAGTGTATTAGAAGTGAATTCGCATCGATATTATAGTCTTATAGTTTATAGTCATTTTTCAATCACTTTTTCAAGTACTTCAAGAATTTTATTAAATTTGACACTTTTTTCTTTCAATAAAATTTCTGATTTTTAAATTCAATTTTCATAGAAATTCTATATTATTAAAGAAATGAAATACTAGTTATGAGATATAAATATTAATATAAATTTGAGTGAAAAAAAAGTTTTCTACACAACAAATATTTCTAATCGAATAACTTATTCTCAATCGTGAGTAGAAATAATAATTATATCTAAAGAAGAATTGGAGTATAATATGAAGGAATGGATACATGGAAGCTAAGAACGAGACACAAGCCATTAATTCCAAAAAAATGTGTCTCTTCTTTGGTAGAAGTGGTCTGTTTAGCCTTTTTCTGGCTTCCAATAAACGAATTTGTGTAATTGGACGGAAAAGGGGCGGAAATTCTGTTATTGTTAATCATTATAAATGTGTTACACAGAAACCAAAAAGCATTACATGAAAATAAGTTCAGAATATATTTCCCTTTTAAAAAAACTTAATTCCAGGTGAAAAATGATTGCGCTATTTTTGGAGCCACAACAATAAATATCTCAAAAATTTATATTCGTTTTGGATAAATATTTAAATGTTTAGAAGAAATTTATAGTTTATAAACTTTTATGTATTGAATATGAATATGTATACATCGAATTGAAATATTAATATTTGACAACATTATAGCTAATCTGTACTGTATTTTGTGTGTAAAAGCCTTGAAGAGTTTCTCTCTCTCTCTCTCTCTCTCTCTCTCTCTCTCTCTCTCTCTCTCTCGCTCGCTCTCTCGCTCTCTCGCCCTCTCTCTCTCTTAACTTATTTTTTCTTATTTTGTATGTTTGCAAAAACATGAGAGCAAGAAAATGCTTTTAAGTCATGCACGAAATGACCAAAAAGGATATCAATACTCACTTCACTCCGATCAATGATCACAACAAATAAATTTGATTTATATAAAAAAAACTTCTCGTATATATTAGCCATAAATTCCGTAACATTAATGAGAACAAATGCCATAAAAGACTCCCAAACACGGAATCGCATGTATTTTCTACACATAATAATAAATGTTTATTTGGAACTAAAAACTTTAATCAAAAGTAATAAATAGTTTTTGCCTACTTTTCTTCATGTCATAAATATGGGTCTTTCAAGAGATGAATTTAAACGAGATTATTATTATAATTATTGTTTGTTCAGTTGAACCTATGAAAACCGCATAGAAATAAGTCATTTTTGGGTACGTTTTGCTTATCATTAATTATTTAAAGCTTATGCTAAGAAACTATTCGCACACTTTTATATCTTATGAATTATTAATTTATAGCAAACAGAAAACTTTTATTTCAGAAGTTAATCGTAACTACTTTGAAAGATAGGATACTTTCTAACTAATTAGTTGTAAACTTTCTCTAGTAATTCGTCTAAAATATTTCTAATCAATCATTGGATACTAAGTTATAGTTGAATTTTAATCAATTTTTTGTGAAAATTTATCAACTTTAATATCCTATGAGAATTTGAATTCAAAATTAAGTCATTAATGTTGAAAGCGACTATAGAATGTATAATTCATTGCAAATTTGAGTGAAAGTTATGTTATTCTTTGAATTCTAGTAACAGAATATTCTATTGTGTAATTCAAAGTCAACAGAATAGAGGGTATGTTTACATTTGGCCAGTGATAGCGATTGTGATACTATAACAATATATCATATAATGTTATAAAAGGCTTAATACACAATACTTTTCAATATGAAAGAAAAAGGATTATTTTGCAAGTTTTGCTATTTAAGGCATTTAAGGATTATCTCCAAGTGATTGATGATGACATTAAACTTCTTTTTTCATCACATTATTAAATTTCATGGTTATTAAAGTTTCAAATGTTTGACTTTAACAATTTGTAAAACTAATTAAGTTAAAGAGGAAGAAAACTTCAAATTTCTTCTCTTTAATCGCATTTCAAAACTAATACTTCAGAGTATTATAAATAATTAATTTGATTAAAAAGTTTTCTAATCAAAAACGACTTCAATTTATTTTATTGTCTCATTAGTTGATCAAAGTTTAAATTATTAACTAATTTGAAAATTTTCAAACTATAAAAATAAATTATTGAATACTTTATTAAGTCATTTAAAATACAAGTAAAAGCCTTATAAATATTAAATTTAATAAATCGTATTTTGATGTCATACACACATAACGGCTTAAACGTGACATTTAAACGATATATTTTCATGATATAGACTCACATGTAAAACAAATTCAATTCTTAGACTTTATTCATAAAATAGGAATTATTTGTAAAGTAAAAAGTTTTAAAAAGACCTTAAATAACTATTTATTCAATCGACTGATTGGAGATGAAAAGAGTCGAATTCAAAGTTGTAAAGATCATGTTTTATAAACTCATTCATCTATTTCTTCGTCCACTAAAATGAGTATTTATTACTAGCAATACTTATGAGTAATTTTTAAAGCTTTCAAATCTAATAATTGATAAAAATGATGAGTTTTACCATCAGTTTTTCGTACAGGAGTGAAGAAAACTTATTTAAAAAACTTGTATTACATTAAAGTATAAATACTATCTTTAGATCTGAGATACAGTACTGTCTAAATAGTGTGTAAGGCTTCAAATCTATTGTAACATTTAATAAGATATGATTTTCCTAACGCTATATTCGTTCACAATGCTAGTGAAAATGGGCATAAGTTTAAGAAAAAACTTTATTCTTCATCTTTTCTCAAATTTATAGTTATTTCCTTTCGACTGAATGTTGTTTTAATAGGCGATTCTTTAAGTTTGAATATTTCCTTATTATATTTGAAATATAAATATTATTTTCAAAACTCAAGACTATATAAATATCATTATATTTAATGATTTCTCAAATCTAGTTGAAGATCAATAGCTTTTATTATAGTTTGAAAGCTTAGAAAATAGAAAATCAAAACTTCTCCCCAAATAAATAATTGATTGATTGGTATATAAAATTGTAATATATCATGCATTATAAGCGCGCACAACAATAGGAGCCTCAAAATTGAGTGCAAGATTTGATCTGTCGAATTGAGTGCAAGATTTAACAGTTATCTATTGCACGCTATCATCTCGTGAGTCGATTCTTCATCAAAACAGTCAAATTCCCATTAATATCACTGTTTACTGAAGAGATAGAGTAATGATTCCGCTTTTTATAGCATAAATTATTACAATTCTGGTATATACTTATAAGACATAACTATGTTATTATACAGTATTCTAGATATGGATATAAAAGTCAAATTCTTATATGAATATTGCTTTTCTCTATTTCTAGAATAGATTTGAATTTTTTCGTGCAAATATTGACCTAATGTTAGATAAAATATTTAAATTAATTCATACAAGAATAGCATTAATGACATAAACAGTTATGAAATATCTTTTTCTAGACTTGGCTTTCAATATGCTATCAAAACTACGATTTCCTTAAATCTGAATATTTCCATATTTTTTTCATTTTGAGAGTTAAGAAAACTATATTTCGTGCCAAATATGTGGACATTTCCCTCGAAGAACATTATCATCAATAAAGTGCATACAAGCAAAACAAATTAGAGACAGGTGTGTAGTGTAGTCTTCATGATCATGACATAGACATAGAGACACTCTATTGTGAAGAACACTATAACAAAACCCAATAACATAAGAATGACAAAACTTGAAAATGTATTTATAAAGAAGTTTTGCTTCAAGAAATACAGTAAAACTTAGTTTATATAACATTCACAATTTATTACCCAAAACGTTATCACAAATCTTGTAGATTTTAATACAAAAAAGGATAACTTTCGGAAAATAGTTTATTAAATCAGTCATAAGTAAATTTTTAGAAATAGGAAATTGACATAAAAATTGCTTTTGCAAGGCTTAAGACAATTTCCGGGTTTTAAATGTCTGGAAAAAGTTTCATAGAATTATAGACACAGAATATATGAGAGAATCTTGACTTACAGATAGAATACTGATAGGAAATATCAAACCAAAGTCTAGGAATTTTATTGAAAAAACTCTGTCTTATTAATGATCAGTAAATTTATGATTTCTATCAATAACTTGAATAAGAAGTTGTACTGTATATGAATGCGAAAGAAGAAAAAGAAGGGAAATAAATAATCTTATTTTGCAAATGACAAAGTCTTATATTTTTAGGTGCTATGCATTTATTTGAGATATAAGTTATGATGTGGTGACCAAAAGAATTTAGTAGACGTGATGATGTGTATGACAGCTTAGGATTTCGATCTATGGCTTCATTATCAATGCATGAGATGGAAGTGATTGAGAAAAAGGCATTTTTTGCATATATTTTGTTCGTATGATAAATGTTTTGGCAAAAACTTTTCCAATATCCAGATATTGCTTAAGTTATAAGAATGAAAAATTCTTTATTCGCTTTACTGAAGATTTTGTAGAATTATTTCTCTTTTTTCTATGTTTTTATATAAGAGTCTGAGCTCTCGCTATAATATAAGTCTTGATTCACCACAAAATGTATAAGAATTGTAATATCAGTGATATATTGTTAGTATTTTCTAATAAATTATTAAAAAGTTGTCAAATATTTTTGAATTTATTACAAGAATATCTTATGAACAGAATAAATGCTTTGGTATTTGAAGCTTATATTAGGCTTTATTTTAGATCAGAAATTCATTGGACTTATTCTCAGTCTTAGCTTATAGTCTGGATTTCCGGAATGATAATTAGGGCTTCTATTCGATAGATTTGATTCTCAGTTCAGTGAATCTCTCCCTTGAGATAAAATTTCAGACTTCAATTTAAGCCCAAACTGTCTATTCTAACGAAAACTTTTGATAACAAAGCGAAAACTTCAGGCTTTTTAGAATAATTCAGAAAATCTCACTTTATTTCTCAACCTCTATTCATATTAAAAAGTTTCCAACTTTTAGTACAGTTTCGCCTTTTATTGATCTTTTTTTGGGAAAGAATTCCTGAAAACTCAATAAAACTTTTATGTGTTGGACATTAATGTACGTAAATTATTATACAATATTAAAATGTAAATCATTTTTTAGTGTGAATGCTCTCAGTATATAATTTTCGTAAATGGTTTTTGTGCACGAAATAAATTTCGTGTTCACTTGAATCTTATTCAAACCAATTATTAAACGTTTCTATTCTTTATATGAAACTTATGAAACAATACAATTATGAAATGAATCCCTGATATATATTGAGTACAAATGACACAATTATGCTATTAATGGGAAATGAATATTAAGTAGCTATAAATTCGAGATAAATTTGCATGAATTGGTATTAAAAATTAATGAAACAAATTATAAACATTATGTTAATTGAGTTTTCTCACAAAAATCAGACTTAGTCAAGCTCAAGGGGGGGTCAGATAGAGGGAAAAGGTAAATTTGTGAGAAGGTATCAAAGACACATTGTTTCTTAAAGGCAATTCGAACCCCTTTCCCCACCCACCATCGCAAAAGGGGTTCCTTGAATTTCGTAATCTTTATGTAGGAGTAGATCCCCATCTGACCCCTTCCTTGGCAAAGTCAGCATTAAAAGTATAATTATGTAAGTTTGCACATTCATAACTCATATGAAAATAACTTTACTAATAGTCTAGTGAAAAAGTCACGTAATACTATAAATTATGAAAAATGTTTCCTGGCTTACCTTTCAATTTTTAAGAATATTTCAATTTCAAATAATTTATCATTCCTAAGGATGGGTCGTTCTATTATACTTTAATTAAAAATACTAGTCATTTTGTCAAAAATTTCACACAATTTTATCAAATTCAGAATACTGTTAATAAAATCAATGGAATTGATTGTAAGTTTGACCTGAAAATTTACTCCGAAAATTTAATTTATCAATTATAATTTATCTTTATTATTTTTATCTACTAAGCAATATTTACTTTATTACTACTTAGTATTATATACTAGTACTGTAGTAATAATAAAACCCACACACAAGTACTCAGGACAGTAAATTAATGACAAAATTCAATTATCTGAAAGGTTAGATTCAATTCTATTTTTCAAATCATTCCAAGAAGTGTTTAAGAACCCAAACTATTGTGTTTTAAATAAAAAAGACTTGAACTGTTTCGGAAAATTTTTGTTATAAAGTATTTTGATTCGATTATCATATTTGTATTCATATGTATATTCTGTTCTGTAATTAACTTTGAGAATTGATCAGAATTTGAGAACTATTACCTTCACTGATATGAGAATTGTAATGAATAGATAATTATAGGATTGATAAATCACGTACGAGTATTAACATATTAACATTGCATGACTTTTTCACAATCATAAAGATATATTCTATACAAACAAAATTCTATAAGCTTTGCAAAAGAGATTTCAAACAGAACTCGTATTTTCAAACAAGTTCAAAATTTTTTATTCTATCAATAATTTTACTTTCATTTTATACAAATTGTTCAAAATTTTATGTATGGCTCAATCCTCTGATACCACTCTTTGCATTGCTTTCAACCTGTCATAAACTGAACTAATAATTCATAGCTAATAATACATAAAAATATTTATTAAATTCTTCAAATTTTATTCGCTGAAAAATATTCAATAAATCAAAACAAGATTAAGAAAATTCAAAATAAATGTCAAAAACGTAGCTAAAAATGAGCAAAATTTGAAACTATTTTCTAAACTTAATAAAAAACTGTTAAAATTGTGCTGATTTTTAAAAGAGTTTCCGTGAGTTAACCAACAAAAATATTTGATTGATTGAAAACTTAATAAGAATTTGTTAAGAGAAAACGTAGAAAATTGTTGGATAGTTAAGAGTAGGTGAAGATTAAGTGGAAAATTAGAATTCATAACTACGTCCTTATGTTTAGTTATCTGCCGCACAATAATTTCATTTAACAAATGAGTTGACGCACAAATTGAATTTAGTTTCCGTAAAGTCAGAGAAATGGGCACTTCTAGTACTAACATAATTATTATCTTGTATTGTAAATGCCTTACAGGCCTGTACTAAAGTTAGAGTCAGCTCTATATTACGAGAGTATTTGTTGTCTACAAAAATATTTTTACATTCAATAGAAGGACAATATATTGAAGAACATTCTTGTTATCAGCTCTTTTTCTTATGTCAAAGCTTTCCTAATCTTTAATTTCTCTATACTTTGATGGCAAAAATTGACATCTAATTTGGTTAAGACTTTCTTTATTTAGGACTAAAACTTGATTAGCTTTTCATCTGAATTGAAATCAATTAACGTTAAAAGTATTGTTTGATCTCTAGTTTATGTTTTTGCATGAATTACATGTTTAAAGTTTGCTATAATTGAATTGTTAACTTTAAAATCTAATTACAACTATTTGTCGCTTGAAATTATTTATGTTTAACTCAATTATGAGCTTTAATTCAATTATTCATTAGGTTTCAGTGGAATTTGTTCGAAGTTTTTCTAATTTGAAAATTCCATAAAAATAGTTACCAAAATTCATTGAAATTCTAAACAATTTCAATTAAAAGTGCAAAAAAGTTCACATAAAAACTATTTAAAAATGAAGTTTTCTATAATAAGTAAATTGAAATATCAGAGTCAGAAAATGTTTCTAATAAGAGGTTCAACTCCTTATTCAATTGAAATTCAATTCAATTCAAAATTCAATTCAATGTGTTAGACGTTATGGTTGAGAAAAGTTTTATCGAACTTTAGATTTCATTTAATAGTTAAAAGTGTTTACTAATTTGTTTTCCTTTTTATCAATTGAAACTATTCAATCAAATTTTAGTTCAATAGAGTTTTTCTCAATCATAATGTTTGATAACTCATTCATTAGAGCTTTTTCATTGAAATGAGAACTGAGTTCAGCCTATGATCAAAAGGATTTTTCTGACTCTTATATTTCAGTTAACTTAGTATTGAAAACTTGATTATTAAAAAGCTTTCATGTGAACTTTTTTGCACTTCTCAAAGATTTGTAGTGTTGTGTTTATGTGTTTTGTGTGGGAAAAGTAATTTGAATACGCATTATAATCATGTATTTTAATAAACTTCAAGTAATTTTATTTCAATTTTACTATTTTTTACTGCTTAAGAGTTTAAACTTGGAATTAATATAACATTTACATATTTTTAGTACTGAGATTGTGCAGACATGTGGGGATGTGGGGGTGCGACCGTTTTAACCCTACCCATCGAATCGAAAAAGTACCTTGGTCCCCCCTTTGAAAAAATTTGACCCTCGATTGAAAAAAAAATCCAATCCAAGATCTGCGGGACTTTTTTTTATAAGAACATTAAATCAAAAACAGTTATAGAGTTTTTTAAAAATCTCTCAAAAATCACTCCCACACTCAAACTAAATTGGGTTGGGTTTCATTAGATTTGTCTCCATTGAAACATATCTTTATTTCTCTTAATTGTTCACAATTAAAAACTATTTGACACAAACTCTTGTTGCCTATAATAATATTTCCCAGAAATTAAGACTAAAATTTGTGGGGAAAAAAATAATCAGATTATTAGTTATTTTAACTATGAATACTGCAGTTACTAAATATAAATAATTCAGAAAGTAATTATAAATTTGCAGCTCATGTTTATATTCAATGTATTGCCAGAACTTAATAAATTAACGAAATATCAATTCAATTACTACTCCAGAAGTTTTCTTTTCAAAAAATTCATAATAATCATTGTCTGTGTTGTGTATTGTCTCTGAGATTGTGAGAGCACTGACATTATTCAGAAATGAGTTCGCATTGATAGGGGAGCTCGAGCTTTATGAATAATTATTCCGCTGTCTTATAAGAATTTATAAAATTTGATGATTTCTGAAGCGCAATCCGAGTCAGATTTGTCTATAATTTATTTTGATTTTTAAGCAAACTTTCATATTAAAGTTTAGACTGTTTAAAAAAATCTTTTTTCAATGTAAACTCGCATTTGAATAATACTGAAGCTGAAGGCGAAGCTGAAAGAATAAATCAAAATCTATAGTTGTAATTCTATACATAAATGGCTATTACTAGTAGAATTTCAAACTTATTCACAAATGTCTTCTATCAACAATTAAATTTTGCTTTTAATTATAAAATTCATTTTTAAAAATATAGTAGAGAAACTCCTCGAAAATTTTTCGAGTTAAATCGCAGTTTTTCAATCAGGACCCAAGACTTGAAACATGGCTTTCTAGTTATTTTCTGTTGGAAAATGCAAAACAAGTTTTAGAAATGAAGTTTCGAAATTTTCATAGGATTTAGGATTTCCGAAGTTCTAAATATATTAAGTTAATTAATTTGGTCACAAAATTAATAAATTCAAAGTTACGGATTTACTGACGCGTATCTTAATAACCATAAGTGAAAATATCTGCTCACATGAGTGAAAGAGAAAGATAAATAATGATAATTATTATTAAAAATGAAATACACAGAACATATTGATTAGGAAAATAGCTCTCTGAGCAAAAGACTTGAATATTTTCCTCTAAGTTATTATGTTTTTTAACTTCTATACATTCTTTAAGTAACTTTTGTAGCAAAAGATAAAAATGTCTAATTATCTAAATTCCTAAGCATTTTTACTGAGAAACAAATGAATTTTCTCAATAAAAATTCGATTTAAAAGCTCTTAAATTAAGAAAAACTTTTTGATGTGAAAAAGAAAATACTTGTTAAACATTTGTTGAGAAAATAAGAATATGAATTAGATTTTTAAACTCGTATTAATAGAAGTACTAGAAAATGAAAGACTTGTCCATAACATACTAGCATTAAACGAATGAAAAAGTGTCAAAAACACTAGAGACGAGTGAGTAGTTGAAAGGGACAGAAACAAACAGAGAAACTGACAGACAAACAGATATGATTAAACGAAAAGTATGAAAATTTCGTGCTTTAATTGTACTCTTCATAGCATGAAATCAATTAAAAATGCAATACATTAATGCGGAGCGCCTTTTCTGAGTGATTAATGATGATGTATCACCACTTGGTTACCATAGAGATCATCTTCTTTTCTCTTTTTCTCTATCTATTTGCATGCGCTTCAAAAGGTATAATAATGTGTACTTTTTTCCCCAACTCTAATACATCAGTGGTGAACACTTTTTTGTTTGTATATCTAATGTGTCAAATTGTGACGCTTTTCCATAAAAAAATATTTCCTGTAAAGATTGAAATACTATATCATCAACGAAGTGTTGAACATTTCCTTATAAACATTGATTCATGTCTTTTGGAAAAATCTCTTTTGGTTTCCAAAACAGGTTTCAAGTGAAATACGAGTTTGTTATGGCAAATAAATTCTTTCAACTTTAAGATCTATTCAAAATTTTGATAATAATTAATTTTACAATTATAAAAATATGTCTCAACTATGAAGAGGAATAGAAAAGTTCTTTAGTAAACACAGAATTATCTACAAAACACAAAACATGGTTTTAAGTTTCGATGGTTTTAATATTCATATCAAAAGATTTTTAATTTATGTTTAAGCGTAACATTCATTTCGAGTAAATGTTTTAGTATATGATAACTTACATAGAAAAATGTTGAACATTTCACAGAATATTGTCCAAAAAATTAATTAATTAATTAGATTCAATCAAAGAATGCATCCCTAGTTTTGTGAAAGCACTGAACAGAGAATTTCAATTATAACTTGTTTTCTCATAATTGAATCGGTTATGATTAGAGATGAACAATTATGCTTTTTGCCTAATAAAAAAGCATAATTTTGACAGAATTTGAGAGCATAAAAGCATGAATTTGAGTCCAGAGCATAAAAGAGCATAATTAAGAACATAAAAGTATAAATTTTTCACATAAAAATCACATTTTTGCAAAATTTTAAAGCATAATTGTT
>JAQFZT010000467.1:0-25003 GCA_034696325.1 Camisiidae sp. | reverse complement strand
AACAAATATATTTATATGTTTGATATACTGCAAAGTATTCAAAGAAATCATTCAATCATTAGGTCTCATAAAAAAATGAATTTCGGGGTTAGGCCCGAACATCTCTCTAGTTGATGATATCAAAATAGGGTTTGAACATTTTGAAGTTTAGTTCAAAATATAAATAACAAATGATTTTTGTTCGGCAAATATTTAATGTTTCTTAACTATTTTGTGGAAAGAAAGCATCTTTTGTGCATTTTTGCTCATACAAACATATTATATATATTTTCAATCGAAAATAATTCAAATGAAAGAATTTTTCAGAATTAATCACAATGAATTACAGCTTAAAATGAATGTCTTTGACCAATATTTGATGTTCATTACATTATATTTGTAATCACAAATCACAAAGTTTTTCACTTTCAGCTTAAATATTGAATCACTATATAATAAAGAACAGAATGATTACACACAATACAGAATGTGAAACGTAAATAAAATCCAAACACAAGAGCAGAGGTTTATATGAGATTTAATAAATTGTTTTGCTTTCATTATAACAAGTATAAACTGAATGACTTAAGACGAAGCTGACTATATTATCAGACTTATACAGTATTGTTGTACTAAATTATATTATTATTATTATTATAAGTGAACTCACTTTCTTAGACAGTTTGGGATAGATTATGCTTTCGGATATTTGGCAATTCTAAGCAAATAATTCATTTTCAATTCAAAAATAACAATTTTTTCCATTTTTCAGTCACTGATTAATGATACAAAAATGAATTTGACTGAGAAATTATTAACTCAAAAATTGAATCGAGTCAAAAATATAGCTGAAAAACTGAATATTTTTAACTAACTCTAAGTTAATCTGCGTTACCTGACACATCTTATGATGGATAATCTAATCTAATCTTTGGATTTAGACTCATAAAATATAATATCTCCCAATTCATGCTTAGTCTACCTATTGAATCGGTAAGAATAACAACTTGATTAATGATTGCTTTATATTAAATTATTTTTCTTCTTCAATATTCAATAAAAGTTTACTTTACAGTTACAGGAAAAAGATATGCAGTCATAAACTCAGATCAAATATCAGGGGAAACACAATTTAAATCTTAATGAATAATTTCCATGAGAAGCATATCTTTTTTCCCTGAATTGTACAATAAGTTAATGACAAGTATTATAAGATTAATAACATCTCTCTTTTTCTGTTTATTCTCAATACTTTTGTTTACTTGACAAAAGTAAATATGATTTATGAATCCGATAATTGAATAAATTTTCATTTGAGACCTTAAGAAAAATATACATAAAAAATCATTTATTTAAAATTCAAAATTAAAACTTCTGGAATTTTCTCTTAAAGGTTTGAAATAATTTAAATTTTTAGGAAATATTTGAAATAAAAACAAACTGAAAGATAAGAAGCACTTTTAACGCCAAATGGCAGAGATATTTGAAATATTTTGAGAAGGCGTTGAGATGTGATATAGAGTCTTAGTAGAGAGTACTGTATGTATCTTTTTATAATAATAAAATAATTTGTATAATATCGGCATATTGTGCAAACTATTTGCTGTGAGAAATACTTCAAAGTTTCTATGGATACATAACTCAATGCGATGCGATCTATTTGGTAACAGATCGCAACTTACGAATAGAAGCTATGAAGCTATGATTTCTATCAGTTATATCAGTTATACTGCTTCTTTTTTCATGCCTCATGCCTTCCAATGCAAGATTTCATTTCTCACTAACGATAGGATACAGACTGTGCTTTAAAGACAAGTAAAGATAGCGAGAGAAGAGAGAGAGAGAGAGAGAGAGAGAGAGAGAGAGAGAGAGAGAGAGAGAGAGAGAGAGAGTATGAGGGCAACAAGCGATACAGTACAACACAGCAGGATATAATGGTTCATTCATATCGGCGATCAATGTGTGATATAAAATATGAATGGATGAATGGGCTCTTAAGTATTTACATGATTCTAAAGTATACCAAATGAATTGTATTAATCTATTTTAATTGGAAGGCATTTAATACTTAACACATTCTGTTTCTATAACTGAAAATAACTTAATTGTTTGATAATTGAATTCCTTAATTTATCTATTATTTACTTAAAATTCTGTTAGCATTAAATTGCTGTCAATTTTGAGTTGAATGTGAGTTTGGCTGCAATTATGATTTGCTGAACTCATATGATTGGAGCAATTTTGTAGAAATGGCACTTCAAAGGATATGCTGTCAATCAATTGATAGAACTCTCAAAAGAATGTGTCCGTGCGATGCGTTGTGCGAATGTACTCTTTTTCTTCGGCTGAGTAGTCACTAATACAGAATGCGATGTGAATGCGATCGAAGACTTAAACTCATAGATCAAGTGAGAAATGGTCGTCTTTGCAAACTATAGTAATGCGATTGGATGTGTCTATGCTTTCCTACTGGTATAGACCGTGTCTATACGAAAATATACTGAATCTAGTGTTCGTATGGGAAAGTGTGTGCATCACATCCACAGCAAAGCTACTGAAAGCTAATACTTTTATATTAAAACAAAGTCTATTACAGCTCTTCTATCTTTTGGATAACGGCTGCCACACATACCAAACTATACCTCTATATATAAATTATACAGTATATACAGCTTTGCCAAAGTTAATGACTTGAAATATACAGTACTTTGCAGTGAAATTGTGCACAAAAGCAATATGAAGCCATTGCAAGCTTTAAATCAGTTTATAAATGTGTGCTCACTATAGATATCTCGGCTTCTCTAAAATGATGCTCAAAATGATGCCTTAAATGATGCTCATATCCATCATAGATATAATCCATCATATATTGCATTGTTTTTGTTTTCTATGACATCAAAGCCAAGAGATTCCAATTTCAGATATACTTCTGTACATTGAATGCTATTCTGAACAATTATTATTTTGGATTCATTGCCATTCCCACTGTGACAGCGCGCAAATGTGTATTTGCCTCTATTGACTTTTAAATACAACTCTTATGGTATGCAATATATTGATACACAAATCATACCTGTATACTTATGTACTCTGTCATCATTTCTTTAGTTTAACAATTTATTTCTATATATCCATAAAATAATAGCTTAAACTATAGTAAACTTTCATTAGAGATAAGTGCAAAACCTAATATAGTTATGCAAACGTGCAATAATAATGTGTATTGCAGTGAATACAAAACTAAGAATTAAAGCTAACATAAAAAGAGTAGAGTTTAGAGTGTCTAAACACATATCTACTTTTGATCAATCACTTACTCATTGGCGTCGATCTCGAATCCCTCCAAATTGACTGACGGAATAATGATTAGCAATGAGAGAAAGGCAACAATTAATGGCCACAAATCAATTCTAGTCAATACAGATAGCTGTGAGACATGACTAATGCTACCGAAACACCGGTCTTTCCTATGCATCACTTGAGTGTTTCTCTTTGAATGCATTGAATGTTTGCTTTGAAAAAATTCAAATTTAAAGAGAAGATATGATCGCATACAAGTCGGAGAACTTGTTCACTGATAGCATTATATAATTTGAAACTTAATATTTAGTTCATTATTCAAGAGAGTGTGTATCCATTGAAATTGGTTTAGAAATGGCCTCAAATGATGCCAAAGGAAAGAGAGAGATAGAGAGTATGTCTTGCAATGGCTGGTATGCAATGCCCAGAATCAGAATGACTTTTAATGCACAATTATTATTGCATGAAATGCGTGAAGTAGAAAATGGAACCTTCTTTTAGCAGCGCAAACGCGATCTCTAATACCAGTCAAATACTGGTTAACTGTAGTCAGGCTGCAGTCACTCTACACTCTCTATACTCTTCTCATACAAACTTCTTTTCAATACAAGCGAACGCGTACACCAAATGGCTTTCCATTCTATTCTATTCTATTATAATCGATATCCTATTCCTAACAATAAACATTTACACCAAATATAACTCTAACTTACATTATATGTAAATACATTTCTTCTCTCTTTTTCATGCTATCAATATTTCAGTCAATAAAATACTATTTCTTATTATGTTATCAATTATTTAAATGAAAATACTATACAATGAATAAAATTGGAAAAACAATTAAGTTTTCACAGAATCTGTAAAGTTGTTGAAACCCAACTCATGAAAGTTAGTGACAAACTATTCATTTTTAGACGTCAACTATATGTGATTAGACTTGACTTGACTTGACTTGAAGTTTTGAAGTCTAAAATTATAGACTTCAATAACCAAATCAATAATCAATTATATTATATTATAGGTAAAGCTCATTCTCGTGTTTGAATTTATGATAATTTGTTGTAAACCAAAATACTTGAACTTCAATTTTATCATGAAATTACAGTTATATTACAGTTTTCCTAATGTAAAGATTGACTATAACTTTGATTTTGATTTAAACTCTTATTCCGAATGTTATATGAGATGAAAAGAGTAATTCAAACAAAACATAAAACTCATTAACAAAGTTTAAAACACAAATATTCAGTATTATTGATAGCAATAGAAGAGTCTATTAATATTAATTTAAATTGATTAATAAAATAAAGTTATATTTAATAATTAAGCGCAAAATGTTGTTAAGTTTTGATTATTCAAACTTGTAATGAGTAGTTCTTATCAGTAAAACTCATCGAATATTGATTTTTGAAAACATTTCACTTGAATGATAAGATAGTTAATGAAAAATGTTTTAATTAGTTTTGAATTATTTATAGAGCTGTAAAATGAACTTTTTATAATACTTTGAATAAAGTGATAAACTTTTTCAATTGGAGGCATTGGTTGTCAATCATAAATGCATAGCAACGCCTTCGCAGCCATTTTCATAAGCCTTAGGGTGTGTTTCATTGTTTCGGGAAGACATTCAACACAACTCTACTTCCAATTAACGGCTTCTCAATCGATCCAATCAGGTATTTATGAATGATTTAATTAAATAATTAATTGAATAAATTTATATGAATTAAAAGAAATTGATTGCGGGTTAAGACAATTGAACGGCGTTTAAAATGTAATGTTTGGTCCCTTAATAGTAATAATGGGAGACTATAATCATTGCAATATGTCTGATATGTCTCTAAACATATCACAACTCAACCCCTCTTTTGTTTCTTTAAATACGTTCGGTTTACAAATCATTTAAACAAACTTTTCTTCAACCAGTTAATAGTTATTACACTCAAAATCATTACTAAATCAATTCAATGAATGCACTCATTATTTCATTTTTCTCAATATCTATTACAATATTTAACTCAATAAACAGATAAAACACTAATAAATGGTTAGCTTTAAAGATATTCACGTCTCAAACATTACAATATTTGAGAAGTTAAACAAAAATTGTTTTAATTTCAATATTAATTACAGATATTGTTTAAGATTTATATAAATAAGAATTAAGTGTTTTGTAAATGTAGATAAAAACTTATGAACAGATATAGAAAGTTATAAACATTATCTTGAAGTTTGACTTGAATAAAGTTTTAGTGTTTTGAATAAATTGTAAAGAAATGAATAAAGTGTTAAAAGTGTTATTGTATTATTAGAGACCCCGTAATTGATTTGGAAAATGGTGTTGTCGTCAGTATTGGCGGACAATTCGATGAACTTTAATGAGAACCCACACGGGAACGCAATTCTCGAAATGCTAAGAACCCAACGACTTGACGGCCGATTCTGTGATATTGTGCTTCACGTGTCGAGCGGTTCACTGGAGTCGAGACACGAGTCCAAACTATTTCCTGCGCACAGAAGTGTTTTGGCCGCCTGTAGTCAATACTTCGAGTCTGTGCTCAAGACGCATAGAGTGACTAAAGAACAGATTAATATCGGTTGTCATGATGTGGATGTGTTCGAGACTCTATTAGACTATATGTATACGGGAAGCATAATTGTCGACTCTAATAATGTCAATGAATTGCTTAAGTTAAGCAACTATTTTCTTATGGGAAAAGTTACCAATTATTGCATTGAATTTCTCGAACATTACTTGGCTGTTGATAATTGTGTCGCTGTTAGAGATTTGGCTGAAAAATACAATTTAGAACTTCTTATTAAGACAACCGATGATTTCATTTCTGAAAATCTCAACGATGTTATTGAACAGCCGTTTATGCTTGAAATGACTGCCAAAAAATTGGATACAATAATAAAAGATCCCACAATTGGTTTCACTAATTTCCCAGTTTCACAACTTTTAACTTTTTTCATCTCATGGGTTAAAAAAGATATTCCGAAACGTTGTGAAGAATTGGCTAATTTTCTCACTTATATAGAATGGGATAAAATGAAACTCGAGTTCATTTACGATCACATCGACTCTGAAGTTCTATATCGAGAGAGCAGAGTCTGTCTTTATTATGCTCTCAAATCATTAATTGATAACAATATAAGTATCGAAAGATATAGCGATACTTTTAAGGAATTGAATAAATCTTTGCCTAAAAATAAGAGCACAATAATTGCAGACAGTCACGAATCAGACGGTGAAGTAATTGTTCCGAATATGGATGAACAAGACTTAATGCTTCCCAATAGTCCAATAGTTGTAGAGCCCGTTGAGTTCGTCAATATTACCAGATTGAGATCTAAAGGGCAAAACATCAAAGACCGCTCTTCCTCTTTGTCTACTAACATTCAAAGTAAGTATAAAGCCTTCAACAAAAAATTAATTATTCAATAATTACATTATCAATAAATAATTCATTCCTATCCAAAGTTAGCTTATAATCAAGTTTCAAAACATCTTTATTTAAACATACGTTCCCAACTCGACTTCAAATAAATTTCACTTATTTGAATCGAAAATAGCTTGAAAGTCAACGTTTTAAAGATGCTTTAATTGAAGTCATGTTTTTAAAGATCATTAATAACCATTTGAACAAAGTTTAACCAAAAGATTCTGCCTGAATATCAGTTCTAAAGATTTTCGAGTTCAAAATCCGAATAAGTATTGTTTAGGGCACAATTGAGATCTTTCAATACCCTACTGTCTTCACTTAAATTCTTCTTTCAAAACTCCAGTTCAATATTTTTCCTTTACTTTAAAAATAATTTTAAGTCTCAATTCCAACGATTAAAAAAATCAAAACCCCTTTAAGCTAACTTTTGATAGCGATCAATGTTTATCGATAATGCAATTAAAAAGTTATTCAACATTGAAATGAAGGACTTTTTTTGAACCAGAGTTTATAATTACTGATGAATTTAATTGTAAAAATTGAATCAAATTTATTATATTTTGATGTTTAGATGTAACGTCTGAAGCAAAACGAAGATCCATAAGATCTCGTAAAGCGGAAAATACTAGTACTTCTTCACTGGAGAACGAAGAGTTGGGTCCGCGAACTCGTAAAAGAAATTCAAAACAAAAGTATTCTAAGAATGAATGGGTAGTCTATTCGCCGGTTCCTAAGAAGAAGAACAGATCAAATGAAAGTGAAGAAGAAAAACAATTGATTGATAGTAAGAGAGAAATGGAAATCGAACCCATTGAAGGAGATCTAGAAAGTGAAACTTATTTGGAAGACGAGGCAGAAGAAGAAGATGAAGAAGACAGAAGTGATGATAACTTATCACAAAATTATGATGATATGGACGACGAATCATCACTTCCACAGAGAAAGAAATCAAAATCAAGTATAGCTCGCAATAAGATTCAATCGGCGTCTTTGGCTCATTGGAAAGAAGGTGTGAAATGTCCTCATTGTATATATATTGGTCACAGCGCTACTCGTCTGGAACAACACTTGTCTAGAGTTCATGAAGAAGACACGACTTATAAGTGCAAAATGTGTTCATTTGTTTGCAAATGGAATCGCGAGTATTACAAACACATGAAATCTCATTTTGATGGTCCGCCCTATAAGTGCGAAGACTGTGAATACAGTTGCGACAGAATTCAATTCATTTTATCTCATCGTATGCGACACACAGACGAGAGGCCATATCATTGCGAACTTTGTGCCTTCAAGTCTCGTACTAAAGGCAATCTAATAGTACACATGCGTATACACACGGGTGAGAAGCCATACAAGTGTCAACATTGCGGCCGTTCGTTCGCTATGAAGAATACTCTTGACCAGCATTTGGCGACACATCGAGAAGACCGGCCTTTCCTCTGTGATAGTTGTGGATTCACTACTAAATATCAGTCGCATTTACTCTCACATAAACGTATTCATACCGGAAATGTATTTCATTGTCAACAATCGGGTTGTGCTTATTCTTCTCCTCGAAGATCACAACTGGCGGCGCATATGAGAAGTCATCTTTCGATACGTTCACACATATGTTCGACATGTGGCAGAGCTTTCATTGAGAAGAGCCATCTTATAAGACACGAACGCATACATTTAGATGAAAAGCCATTCAAATGTGAACAATGCGATTATGGAAGCACTCGAAGAGACAAATTGAAAGAACATGTTCTGAAACATCACAGCGCAGACGGATCAGCAAAAACTCCTTATAAGCCTCGAAAACCCCGGCGACAGAACCAACAAACCGGTTATATAATAGAACAGTCGGACGAAAATTGCATTCATCCTCAATCACAACTGGCAATCGTTAGCTCTTCTCCACAAGAAATACAGATATCACAGTCCCAACTCTCAGACCAAGAATTATGTACCGCCACTGCAAGTCTCATATATGAATATTCTTCGGGTGAGGTCACTGTTTCGCCCGCAAGAGTTGTTATTCAACCGGCGATACCTTCAGTTGCATATGCGGGAGATGTCGACCAATCATTAGTTGATAGGATTGTTGAACATCAGAGACAAGTCGGCAATAATTCCAATTCTTCTGCAAGAGTTGTCATTCAATCGATTCCATCGGCCACTTATGTATCAAACAATCAGACAATTGTTGACAAAATAATGGAACAGCAAAACAATGCTATGAATGAAAGAAATACAAACACTAACAGTAATGCCAATGAATTGGGAGGACTCAGCGCTTTCATGGCTCTCTTCTAATTGATTATTTCGTTATCTAACAAATCTTTAATCTATAATTAAACACAAGTTTGAATTAATCTGAATTTTTTCAGGATTCAAATATTGTGAAAGAATGCGTTTAGAGAATGTGCTGTTTCTGTCTGAATGATAAAAAAATTTCTTTGTAATTATAACCTGATATAACATGTAAATCCTTTGCTAACTTAAAATTTGAATTTATCTGATTTGGATTTTACTTTAATGAGAACATAATAAATGTATTAATAAAGTTGGAATTTGTTTAAATTTGAGAATCACTGATGAGTTGTTCCGTGAAAATTTGGTTTTAGGCTAAAACAGATCAATAATATAGTGTTGATCCTATGGCAACGACAGGTGGGATTCAATGTAAATGAGAGACTAATGATTCATAAGTATAGGTCATATTGTGTAACAAAGTTAAATAATTAAGCAAACATTCACAAAAACAATATAATAACACATGTCTTCAAGGAAAATGCTTCAAATTATGGGATTTATTATCAACAAAAATTATTGTGGACAACAATATTCAAGTTTTATGCTATTTCGACAAGTTTTCGAAATAAATTTAAAACCTTTTATAAAGTACTATACAATTAAATATATCGAACATGTCTGATAAAATTGATGAGATTTTTAGAGAAGAAACAGTTTCATCTGCTAAGATGTATATCTATTCATTGTGTAACTTTGAAAACGGAGGACTTCTTATCAATATATTTCAAATTGAAGGTTTGCAAGGATTGATCAATACATTCAACAGTAAAGAGTTCAAGAATAATATGTATCAAAATGGTATCGGAAAAGAGTTCGATGACTCTAAGTCTTCTCATATCATTTGTAACATTTCGTCTGAAAACTCTGATTCTAAGCCCATTCATGTAAGTGTTGTGGATGTTATTATCAGTTTTCCGTGATTTTCAAATTTATTTTGTTCATACTTTGCAAAGGGATTGTTTCTTTCCTAATCGAATATATTAGATCTATTAGTATCTGACAGGCTCACAGAAAGCCTTTTGACAGACAACTCAATCTATCTTAAACTCAACTAATCTAATCATAAATCATTTTTTCATTCGTACTTTTGAAACAGTCGAGTATATGATTTTGGAATCCTATCCGGAATCCTGAAAAATGAAGAGGCTGTAGATTTGCTATTATTGTAATAACTATCAATTGTAAGAAAGAATGCTTTAAAACTTTATATTCAGGAAGATTGTATAAGGCTTAATTCCAGGAGATTCACACTCTCTTGCAGTGGCGGTACATAATTTTTGGTCTGAGAGTTGGGATCATAAGAGTACATAAGAGAGTGATCAAATGAATTTTATTCGGTGAGACTCTATGAGTTTCTATGAGGTACTCACCGGGAAGTTGATCCCCTATTCCAGGATTCTTTCGACCACCTGCTTATATTATGGTGTTTAAAAACTATGACAGCCTTAGAAAAACTCATTTTAATTCACTAAACAAAGGAATTACGGCTTTAAATCGTATGAAATTTAGAAATGTTTCATAGCTTCAATTTCATTCACTCACTAAACTATTAGCACGAGTAATGGTAAATAGTTATGGGGTCCCTCTTTACCACGACTAGCACGCAATAAAATTCAAATACAATCTCTCAGAAAATTTCATTTTTGATAGTGCTTTCAATTATACGAAAATTATGAGATTTATAAATTAATTTTATTTCATAGAACAATCAAATTTAGCTGATATAATGCCACTCCAACATAGATTTCTTTATTGAAAAGTATAAGTTTTCCGATATCAAATGAAATTGAGATGAAATTAAGTTGAGTTAGGTTAGGTTAGGTTAGGTTAGGTTAGGTTGGAGGATTGGTGCATCAACAAGTCAGGCTTGAATGGCTCGAGGTTAGGTCAGGAAAATGGCCAAACTATTTGAGGCTTACGTGCGTTGTATTTAGACAATATTACTTTGTTTATTGAAATGACTTGTCGGTCAACTGATTGTCAGTAAACCTTCAGCCATAATTAAACCCATTAAATTTAACCCATAATTAAATTTATTAATAAATAAAACCCATTTATTATTAGTATATAAAAATATGCATCAGTTATATTGATTAAATTATAGCAAATTACGAGGAAAGTTTGTTGGAAATTACATTTGCGTGGAATGTACGGAGAATCACTTTTACATATTCTGATAATCAGCAATACGAAAGTGCACACTATTATTGCTAAACAGATTCTTACAATGTATCCCAATTTAGCCAATGATATCTTTGAGGAAAACGAATATTTTGGTAAAAATAACTTTCTATTATGTTTGTAGTCTTGTTTAATTGTCTGTTTTTCAGGAGTTTCAGCTCTTCATTTAGCAATAATATATAAAAATGAATTATTGGCTGAATTATTATTGGAATGTAAGGCAAATGTTCATCAGAGAGCTGTTGGAAGTTTCTTTATGCCCAAACAAAATATCAATAAAATCAAAATGCCTTCTTTTAATAGTATGTTTCATTGGATTGAAATTAGTCTTTATTTCTAGTATAAATGCTTATCATAAATAATATTGTTTAAGGTTCACTCTATTATGGAGAATATCCACTTTCATGGGCAGCGAGTATTGATGATAAACGTATTTACAATACATTAATCAATTATGGAGCGGATCCTAATGTAGTCGATACTCATGGAAATATGGTCTTACACGTGATCGTTGCCCGAGAAAAATTGGTACAAATATTACTTTTTAATCAAAACAATGCTAACAATTTTCTCTTTAGATGATTTTTGGCTTTGCATTGAGACATCCCGTGAGACCTGCTAATAATGATATGGTTAACAACTATGGTGTCACACCATTGGCTTTAGCGTGTGTTTTAGGCAAAGCAAAAATATTTCGAGAGATTATAGAACTGAGTTGTCAGGTATTTTTAATAAAATTTTGTCTAAATATTAAATGGATTTAAAATTTCACTTCAATTTTAAATGGATTTCACCTTAAGCTTTCTAATCATATTCTAAAGCTTTTAGTGAATCTGTTATTTTCAAGTTGAGCTTTTCTCGGGAACACTTCTGAATGTGTGAATTAAAAACGTCCAAATTCATAATGTCCAAGCTCAAAATGTCAAAATCTGTTTGGCTTATTTTCATACAGTAAGTTACTCTAGGAAAGTATCCATTTTTATGGTCAGAAATTACAATTGCTATGAAAATTTGTGTATCGGTCTAGTGAAGCAAAAAGTATATTTTCGATATTTAAATTTTATAATTATAAAGTTAAATAGGTATTAAAACTGCTTGAATGCGGAATATAACATATTACAAATGGAGATCACACTCATTAAGAATACTTTTGTGTTAGAAGTGCTTATTAACTTTGAACTAAATTGCGAACCTTATATCTAACAATCGTATACACAGGTTTATATGTACACAACAATTATAGTACAGTTATTATGATTAGTCTTGATGTTTTGCCATGTCATTTAATTTGTGAAGAATTTATAATTTTAAAGAAACCCAGTCTCTGATTATTAATATTTTATTATATATTTCATAATATATTATGATTCAAGTAATTGTAATTATAGTCTAAATAGTTTAAGGGTATTAATAGTATTAAAACAAGTTTTTGAAATTTTGATTTTGGACATTTTGAAGTTAAGTCTTTATTCACTATTGAATTGGAGTTGAAAATTGAATAGAAATCTATAATATTTAGTATAATTTAAAATAAAATACTTGATTGAAGGAGTTTTGGACGTATAATATCGTAACATGTTGTGGCTATCCTTTAAATGTTGTGGATTCTATGCAAATGGAAAGTGCAGATACGAGTGAGTGATTATAAATACAAAGTCTTGTTTGATTTTCTGATGATTTAAACTTTGAAAAACAGAAGGACGCTCTGCATTAACAATTATTCTTGAAGGCAATAATAGCGAACATTTGGATATGATAAAGGGTGGAGTTATACAAAAGTTATTAGAGGAGAAGTGGAAAACATTTGGACACGTAATTTGATTTGCAAGATTTGGATTTAAACTTAATCACTTGATTTTATCTTTTCCTAAAGCGCCTGTTTCTCAGACGAATTTTTCGGACTCTTTTTCATTTATTGATATTGAGTATTGCAATCTATTCGCGTCCCGCCACAAATCAATTACCGATATGTGAATCTGGATTTAAAAAAGTAGTGAGTTTTCAGCTTTAATATAACTCAAATTTAAACAATAATTCTTGGGATTTCATAAACCTCAGCATACTTGAGGTCTTTATGTAAAATACATCAAATTTTTAATTAATTACTGTATAATAGACCCATACAATCATTTTCAAATATCAATGAAAAAAGATAAGTCATTGAAAATTTTATGGAGAGTTTTACATATCAATACTATGGGGCAAGAAATGCATTTGTCTAAAGACACAAATATTATACGAAAAGGACTCAATGAATATTGGATTTTCCTTATAATATAACAAAACTTGACTCGAATAAAAAATTTCAAACTTATGATTAAATGTCATAAATAAAACTTTGATATTCAACTGAACCAAAACTTTGAATAAAAGCTGATTAATTTGACGCATAGTTTTATTGAAAATACAATTCAAATACTGTCCATTGATAACTAAGAACTGATTATGAAATATTGTGAACAAAGTTCTTACTCTGATTTTTCTTGTGATAAGAGTTTAGAAAAATAAATGACTTAATTACTAATTTAAAACTAATGAACTTTATCTTGTTTATTATACTTCTAATAAAATGCATTTATTGCCCATAGTATTGATATGCTTCTTGACCCAAATTATTTAATTCTTTTCTATATAAAAAAAATGCTAGTTTCGAGTGTTAATATGGAAAAAATGTTAACTCAATTTGTATTGATTCTGTTCTTAACATATCTTAAAATTCATTTCTTTTAAGTTTAATCGAAATTAAAGAATTCAAATTAATTATTCATCCAAAGGTATACAAGAATGATCTTTTTGATGAATAAATGATGAATTTTTGCATAAAACTAGTGTCATAAACACATATCACCAATAATCTACTTAACCTTAACTTTTTATCCAAATTAATTGTAAATTTATGTAGAATTTACTAAATATTCATTCAAATGACTTAATTAAATTCAAGTAGCAATGGTTGTAAGTTTAATTTGGTGTCTGTGAAAAATCAAATCAAAATCTTAAGAGACTGAATATGCAATTATTTTAATTACATCTTATTCTCATGCGCGACATATAAAGTGCAGTTATTCTTTCAATTTTTTCAGTCCTCGATCTTCATTGAACTGAATCATTCATATAATTGAGGGTTAAAAAGATTGCTTTTGATGGCAGTGAAGTACATAAATTAAGCTTGAGATCTTTGATCAGAACATGACTAAGCTCAAGCTCAAGCTCAAGCTCAAGCTCGAGCTCAAGCTCAAGCTCGCAATTTTTTGTCACAAAGAGCATAAAATAGCATAATTTGAGATCGAGATAATAAAACAGAATAATTTGCAGTTAAAAGCATGACAAAAATTTAATCATTAGAAATATCAATAAAATGACTGTAAAAGACATTACATGATGATATAATTGATAACTTATATGATATCAAAATAAATTTTATTTTGAATATGAATCAAAAATTTCATTCATTTCAAAGATATTATTTAAGTATTAATCAAATAAAAAGTCAAGAAAATGAGAGCAAATATACGCCAAATGTGGATGAACATCAGGGAACAGGTTCAGGCTATCGTCCATTTAAATGCTTAGATATCTATTCGATTTGATTTTTAACGTAAAGCTCGAAAAATCGAAATCGAAAGCTATAAATATAATCGAATAGATATCTAAGCATTTAAACGGTCGATAGCCTGAACCTGTTCCGTGATGTTCACCACAAATATTGGGGATTAAAATGAGAGTTTAAGAAAAAATCTGACTAAACCATTAAACTTCAAACTTCTTTAAGCCTTTCTTTTTAATCATACGAATAATCTTTTTGAAAAAAATTTGTGAATAGAAAGTCTAATATTTTTTACTTTAAATATAAACTCAAACTTATGCAAAATGAGCTCATGTTTCTCACTATTTTACGGAGTCTCTAATTCGAAATGCATTTTCAACATGACTCTCTCATGGGATTCCGTCACCTTATTCTGATCAAATACGCCTTTATGAATTGCAACCTTTCTATATCATTAAAGTTTTCATTAACATTATTAAGCGATAAATAATATGAGTCAAAGAATACTGCTCACAAAATTAGCAAATATTAAACAAATATAAACAAGTGTTTACTAAAATCTCATTTGTACTCTGCAAATCTTTAGTAATTTATCAAAATTTTAAGTCAATATTCAATTTTAAATTTCTTAAGTTGTGTCACATTATGTTATTTTATATTTTTTCTTTTCACAACTTTTATTTAACTTTTATTTTTCACTATTTTTGCAAATATGCTGTTATACTTTTAGACTCCTAAATAATTGTTCTTTCTTTTCAATATTTCATGAAACTATTAAACTCTGGTTTTCCCAAAATTTTGATCAGAAAAAACAAAGCATTAAAGAATACGTTTGGAAATAATTTAATTTAAAGTGAGTTTTTTTCAGAGAATATTCTCAAATCTAAAATCCTTTCAGGGTGTCGAATTCGGTGTACTCAAGCGTGCGTATGAAACTTCAAATTCGATCAAAATATAATTTCCATTAACTCTTTCCCGTTGAACGAAAAGTGAGATTTTGAAGTTATTTGAAACTTACTTTTCCGTTCTTTTATGAATATGAATATATGCTTTTGCAAACTTACTTGAAAATCTCATTTTCCGTCTTATATAATAGTCATATACAATACAGTATATTCTGAATCTACATCTCTATATTGAAATATGCATCAGATTATGTATTCAAAAGAGCAAAAATTGGTGGACTCAAATACGAACCAATACATTTAAATAGGGCTGCTTTTTGGGCTGTCTTTATAATAACTTACTTAATAATAGTTTATAACTTAATTAATAATATTTAATAGCTTAATTAAGTCCATTTTATAATTTTCAGTTACGTTTAACAGCAGAAATAGTTGCGTTCTTGAGTTGTACACGACATATATTCAGTCAATTCAGGGAATTTGCAAACAAAGGAAGTTTGAATATATCTAACAATTTGGTAATTTTTTAGCGATTATTGAGATTCAACAGTCAAAATATGTCAACTAAATTGTGTTAAAATTATTTTCTAGCGATCAAGCCTTCCGCGAACCATATTTTTGTTGTCTAACTTACTTATCATTTTGTGCTTCATTTTTCGAATGTTCGACTACTTATTTCTAGAAGAAATATTCCTGGTATTTGCGTTACCATGTTCCTGGTTCTTCCTCATCTTCTTTGCTGCGTGAGTCAAATTCATAAACAAGAATCTATTCAATTAAAAATTTTCAAAACTTCCATAAATAGTGCGGTTCGACTGACAGGTCCTTTTGTTTCAATGATTCGATTTATGATTGTCGAAGATATGCGTCAATTTAGTATTATATATTTGGTCTTTCTCTACGGATTTTCACAAGGTATCCAAAAATGATTAACAATTAAAGTTGAGATTTTTTACAAATATTTATTTGGAATATTACAAAATACCTGTAGTTCTGAAATTTAAAAGTGGAAATAAGCCTATAATTAGATGAAATAATGACTGCTTAATATAACTGTTTATCTTTTTTGGAAAGCGTTCTTCTTTCTTCTTAAGCGTCCAATTAAACTATTGAAGCCATCTAATCATCGATCCTATTACAGTTCATGGATGGAACTGTTTAGAATGACTTTAGGGGCACACGAGGTATTGTATATAACATAACTCAAAACTTCATTTTTGCTTTCATAGATCTCATTCTTTCATTGTTTTGTTTGATGTGATGGTCTATCTTCAGTTGACTCACTATTTCTAGCATTAAATTTTCTTTAAAATAATTATATCTATAATCAAAATTTCAAAATTTTCAATTCAAACCCAAAATATCTGACAATAAAAGAGTTACAATTCTGGTCCAGCTCTGAAAGTGTGATAAAAAATAAAGAAATTTGTTAAGAGTGCTAAACAAGTTTGATAATATTGAACTACTTTTAATTTATTTATGAACTGATGTCGAATTAATGATATATTACAGTACGAAGAGTTGCGTAATTCATACTATCATTGGTTCACTCAACTGTTTTTCGTGTTATTCATGATATTAATGCCAATTTTATTGCTAAACATGTTAATAGCAATGATGGGCAACACCTATGCACTTGTTATATCACAATCAGAGCGCGAATGGACGATGCAATGGGCGAAGATTTTGATCGAACTCGAGAAAGCACTTTCAACTAAAGAGTCAAAACTTTTCTTGAGCCAATACACTATCAATATTGCACCTAAAACTGAATCAGAGAGACCGAGCGCTGCCTTAATGGTTATTAAAAAAATGTCTATTTCTAAAGCCAAACAACGAAAACAAGCTATTGATAATTGGAGAGTAAGTATAGACACAAGACTGATATCTGAAACAAAATCCAGAAAATATCTCGATTTTTTTTTGTTAGAGATTACGCAGAAGAGTAAAAATGCTTATGTCTAACAAAGAAGTCAACAGTGGGACTAAAACTTAATAATGAATCACGTAATCATTGAAATTTAAACTTTATTTAGCATTATATTAAGAAACAGAAAATATTTTTATTTTAATCTTAACAAATAATAATTTGAACGTAGATTTACATCCATTTAATAATTGGTGAATTTAGAAAATTTGAAGCGAAAACACTTGTGATAAAACTATGACTGATGTGACTGATTATAATAAGTTATTCAAAGCTTCATAACTATAAGAATTATTATATTCATATTAAACAAATCTAGAGAAATAACAGTTTTATTTTGCATATAATTCAATATGAATGTGAATCTTCAATCATTTATAAGATTAATTCAGATATAATAAGAATGGCTTGAATTTATTATTTTTCAGTTAATTTTGTGCATTTGCTTTGCTATTAATAGAAATAAAACTCTATCACACTTTGCGTTTTCAATCAAATAATTAATGAATTGATAGGAGTTATATAATAAAAATAAACTAGACTTCATTAATTAAAAATCAAAGTAGGAATAGAATTGAAATTTTAATTATAAAAATGCTTAAAAGTAAATGCGCTTTTATAACTCAATATCTTTTTACATGAAGTTTATCTTCAATTTATTTATTTTCAATATTTCATGAAAGTTAAAACTGTTTAACTGTAATCTTCCCTTCTTTTTGACCGGAAACAGATAATATCATTAAAAAGATTTATAATTCTTCATCAGAGCATTTATGAAAAATTTGAATATAAATAAATTTAAGATGAATTTCTTAAAAAAAATTCCAAATTTTGAATATAAAACGTAGAGTGAATCAAAACCTTTCTCTTGCATAGTAACTGTTGCTTTCAACATAACAATAGTTTTGAAGTCAGATTAATATTCATAAAGTATTCACAGGTATGATATGCTTTGTATTCCTAACTAGTTTAGAACGAGATTATAAATGAGTTAAACAAAAGTCTTTCTAACCAGTGTATAAGGATTTGGATTTGAAAATTTGTAAATTTAGTGTATAATGTATTGTAAAACTTTGTTTATAAAATTAAATATGGATTTCAAATTATTATAATAGTTGTAATGAGTTTACTTTTAAACAGTAAAATTTTCAATTAACTCCTTTCTAAAAGCTGAGAAAATTTTATTGTGAATCTCATAACTAATGGGTTGAATCAATGATTGGGTCTATAATTGGGTCTATAATTGGGTCTATAATTGGGTCTATAATTGGGTCTATATTTCAAAAAGGAAACAACTATTTTGTCCAGTTATCTTCTTTAAGAGTAGTTTTGTTGAAATGAAGTCCGCGTTTGAAATTAATGGCGAAGAGTTTGCACTTCTCTGTGTTGTGTTTGTGGTAGTAATAAATTTGACTCATAATATGCAAAATTTTAAAAAAGAATAATAGGTTTCATGAACATGAATGAGGCACTTATTAATGACATTTAGTATTTGGAAATTTGATCAAAAAACTAATTATGAGATAAGTTTTAAAAAAATGCGATTCGTAGTCGCTCTTAAGTTGAATTATCCTTAAAATATGGTTAATGAGAGTGCACAACCTATAGAGTATATATAGATTAATTAAGAGAGTATCAAATATTGCTTTCAATCAAATGCTCAAACATTTGAGAATAAATTAGAGTATTGGGAATCTTGATGTGATTGTAACGAAACTATATTGCTTTCACTTAAAGAAGACCGCTTTCGCTGTCCATTCAATTCGTTAACAATAGGAGAAGATATAGCGAGTGATTCCAATGCAGAAGAAGCAAGACTTGGAATATTTTTATTGAGGCTTTTGGTGCGCAAACTTTCAAAATGACTAGTGTTTAGTGTGTGGGTACAACTTTGAAGACTAAGAGCACGATTGAGTAGTGGTTCTGATTGTTTCAATAGAATATTTGCATCGAGTGTGTTCTCCAAACTGGACACATATTCCAGAGTATTATCCAAATCGATGGAATCAGCTGAAGTTGCGAGTGTGTCATCATCAGTGGTTTCAACCATAATATTAGGTGCGGACACTTCATACATAGTTTCCATTAAGCTTTTAGTGTTCCTCAGCTGAGCCTTATTTGCTGATAATGGAAAAGTAGAACATTGAAGACTCTGTGTTCTACTCAACGGAGGCGGATATCTTTGACTGTCTTTCTGAAGAACTGAATCCTCAGAATTATTATCACAGCACAAACATGAGTATTGATCACATGAATTCAAAGTTATTTGATCAGTACATTTAACACTTGACTGACTCGTTAAAAGTTTCATTGATTCAATTACTTGTTGTAAACTAATTGATAGTCTTTCTTCGAATTGAGTGATACGCCTTTCAAATTCAAACATACATTATATACATGTCGATAAGATATTTATAACTAGACTTACTGTGATATCAGATCAATTTTTTCATCAATTCGACTGTTGAACTCATTCATATTCATTTGATTTTCGTGATGAACTGCATCTTTAATCAGCTCTACAATTGATTCCATTCTGATGTTATTGATATAATTTGGTGATAATGTGTCGGATCCACTAGTATTTACAGCTCCGAATGAGTCTTGAGGAATACTTGAGAATTGATGTTTAAAAGAGTTTCTAGAATGTTTACGCAGCCTTTCATGGGATGCAGAGTTTTTATGTTGTGAGGGAGATATACTAGTGAGAGCTCCTATTCATTCAAAACAATTATATAATACAAATTTATATCTCTTCAAAATACCATTTTTATTCTTAAGGTCTTACCAAATGTCAAGTCAGTAAAACTTCTTTTCAGCTGATCGACCATTCCTTAAGATTCATTTGGTTTCATATTTAGTAAAATACAGTATATTTTATAATTCATTGAAACTTTGAGATAAGATGTATAAATTACCTGACAGTGAATTCAAAGTTCCACTTCTAGCCCTCTCCGGCTTAGAGTTGGAGGAAAATTCATAGTTGGCTGGCGTCACATCGAGACCTGCTTTTTGTGGAGAAAACTCTAAAATTCCTGTTCCGGAATATCTACGGTTTGTTTTTTCGTCTTTTATATTTTTATAATAGCGAGTGCAATCATCCTCGTCATCATCTCCGCCATCAAGAGAACTGAAACCTAGCGGTCCGATATATGTGTGACCAATTCTATTGTCGTCTAGAAAAGCTGAAAATTTTTTAAACAACATTCAATCAGAAATATTGTAACTCATATTGTGTCTAGACATGCAAAGTTATTCTCAATTTATTCAACGAGAAAGAAACATAAGAAACATTTAAATCATTTTTCAATTTCAATATCATTTTTAGCCAATAAATTTTTAAGGAAATTTAAGTGTACAGTATAAAAGAGTTTCAAGTTTCATATTCTTCAAAAGTCACCTTTACATGCATATGGATTTATGAACATAAAATCATATGAAAGTTTCAAAATGACTGTTATGAGAGCTTTAAAATTTATATTCAATTAAAAGCTGAATATTATTGAGTGATTTTTGTCAGAGAATTAAAAAAAACTCTCTTAAATTTAGTTATCAATACCTTCTTCACATTCTTCTTCATTCGGTGGGGATGAAAAGCAATCTTGTAATTTATGAGCTGTCGATCTTTTCAGATTAATGTCTGGCAATCCCTGTTGGTTCTCATCTCTTAAATTAAAAGTTATGCTTAGATTGCTATTAAACGACGCAATGAATTCGGGATACATCTCAAAAACGTGTAGCAAATCAATTCGAGAGATTTTGTGAAGATCACAATAAGTCAGAGCTCTTACATTACACATCGATTTACCAATCGTTACATTTTCCAATGGATTTTCACCAAAAATATCATCTTTTCCTACATAAGTATCATTTTTATCGTTGACCAAACTTTTATCAGAATAAATAATTGAAATAATGAATATTTTATAATAATCTAACCTAAAATTGCGACCACATTATCTCCACTCAATATTTCAATAGTCCCGCGAGCAATGAAATACATGGCCACCAAAACGTCTCCACGATCTTAATTTGAAATAAAAATTGTGAGCAATAGCTTAAATTTAATCTTAAGAATAGTCTAAAGGCTTGGATAAAAAACTTACGAACAAGAGTATCTCCTGGCGGTGCATGAGTTGTCTTAAACTTTAATAGATAAATATTCTGTGATTACTTTACAAACTTGATGAAATCATAATAGGATTTGACTTACTTTCATGGAGAGAGCTCTTAAACAACCTTGAGATGCATCTGTAGGTCAGCGTCAAGAATAGAGACCTCATAATGTAAGTATTTTCACAGTTAAATCAAATTTGTTACCTTTGAATGCGGTACAATTTTCTAGGAGATTTCTATTCAAGTGTAAACAAATATCTGCCTGAAGACATTCTGGAAACCCTTTTAGAACCTGAATAAATCTCATAAATAAAATTTTTGAAAAGAGAATAATTGATTATTGAATACCATATTCATGTCAATTCCATTAGAATAAGCCCACGCGTGTTGAAAGTATTCCTCTAATCTTTGTCTGAGAGGATTAGGTATTTGATGGAATCGAATGAATTCTCTGACTCTCAACAGTTGTGTGTGATATCGTGCGGTCCCGGAATATAGTCTTTGAATTATTGCCGATACGTTTCCAAATATTGAGGCATACATTAGGGCTAAGTTTCAACAAAATATAGATTTTTATCAAACTTTAAACCAAATTTGCGTTAAACTTACATCCAATCAGCATAACTAAAATACAAAATATTTTTTCCGTATTAGTAGTCGGAGAAACATTTCCAAAACCCACAGAAGTGAGAGAAGAGAATGTGAAATATAATGCTGTGATGTAACGAGATTTAATGGTTGGTCCACCAGAACCATCAGGATCTTCATGAAAATAAATTTTGGGATAAAATTTTAGGTGAAAAATTTCATTACTTAATGGAAACTTACAATAAAATTGATAAGTAGTGTTGGCTAAATGGTCGAGCCATCCTATCTTACGTTCTAATACAGGTCTTTCTGCATTCCCTATTGCATACCTTTAGTATAGGGTATTCATTATGAGTTGGAAAATAAAATTTTTTAAAAAGAAAAAGTGGGAAATTGAATAATATAGTAAAATCTTAAAAGTTAATACCAAATGCAGGCCAACCAATGCGCCACCTGAAACAAATACAATTACAAGATTAAATGATTTTCAACATTTTCATAAACTATATGTACAAACCAATGCAAACGCTGCCACGAGTAGAATAAGGACTGCAGCCCCATATTCGGAATATCTGTCAATTTTTCTGGCCACGCGAACAAGTCTTAATAAGCGAGCAGTTTTGAGCAAACCAATCAATGTTGTTGTCTTATAGACAAAAATTCATCATTTTAAGAGTTTATTAAATGGATAGTATTTTACAAGTTTAGTCAAATTTATCAATCATTTCGATTAAAAATCTTTTTTCCTTTTTCTATCAACTCAATACATAAATCATTTATCATATCCATTAGATTTTCCAAAATTATTTCAATTTATTGAATTCAATTATTTGAATTTGAAAAAAATAAAGCAAGAAATGACTTCAAGTCATATTATATATGAGTTTTGGAAATCATTAAACGATTTTAAAATCTTCGTATTTCATAAACTTTATAAACTTTTAGGCTAATTGTTAATATTGAAGTTTTGCAATTTCTAACTGTATTTGTAATTAAGAACAGAAAAAACAAAAACTTTTGACTATTTGATGCTTCTTTTAAGTGAATTGATTTGATTGACTTAAAGGCAATGATTGCTTACTTCATCATTTTGAGAACCAAACAATAAGAGATCGAATGGTATGGCGGCCACAACATCAATGAGAAACCATCCTCTCAAGTAGTTTAAAGCAATTTTTCCCGGATGTGAGACCACCTTTAAATAGGAAACCATGTAATACTTTTATGCAAAACACACAATTTTGAATTGATACCTCATCGTTCTTGTTTACATAAGTGGTTCTAAAGTTGATGAGAATGTCTACAATGAACATTACATCTACAAGTAAATCCACAACCATAAGAGGGTCATCTCCATAGTTTTTCACATTCTTTAACGTACTCTTCTGTTCTGTATTGCTATTGTTATTATTTTTCGCTGTTAAGCAATAGAAAAAATAATTCATCAGTTTATATCAACTCAGACTTATACATATTCTTCTTATATTCATGACTTTTAATTCTCTTTTGAAAATGAATTATAGGGTTTTTTTCAGTGATAGAAAGGTATAATATATTTTTAACATATGTTTGACAAACTTTATTCAACAAAGTTTTGAAGTAATTCAAGTAGGATTAGCGTTACAAAAATTTTTTCATTCAAATCATTTATTTTTCAGTCCATAATTGAATTCAAGTCAAAGGTTTTATAAATATTTCTCTTATTTCTTTATGGAATCAATGGTTTTAGAGCTTTATTAATGATTTGAATATTTTACATTACTTGACACTAATCTTGAATAAGCAATTTTTTTGCCTAAAACTACTTATATTCAGCATTCAATGATAAAAAAAATTGATCACTAAATCTATTTGAGGCGTAAAAATTCACTCCAAAACTCTAATTATAAAGTTTTCAATACTAACATGCAAGTTAACTGAAATATCATAGTCAGAAAAAATCATTTTAATCATAGGCTCAGTTCTCTCTTTAACTAAAAAGCGCTTATGAATGAGTTGAGGGTAAGAGACATAATGAGAGAGAAAAGTGAACTTCACTTCATTCAGTAGTTTCATTCAATCGTATATTTTTTATTTGTTTCCTTTTTTATCAATTGAATTGAAAACAAGAAATTTAATGTTTAAACTAAAATTGATGTTTAACTAAAAAAAATTGATGTCTTAATTATATCTTATGTTTGAACACAAGTTATTTATATTTGTATTAAATAAAACATATGATGGATTGTAACTTAAAAAGTGCACAAATTTTGTCTTAACAAAGCATAAAGTCTAAAGAATAGCAAAAATGTGAGTCATAAAACATTTTAGTTATTGAAACTCTCTCGGAATTTGAGAAAGAATGTGAGTTTAACTTAATTAACTCTCAATCTTTTACATAAACTTCTACCAATTGTATAATAAAAGTCTCAATAATGAAAATCTCAAATGAAAACATTGATAACTGATTGTGATTGCGAATACATTTCTTCTGATGGGCCCTTTTTGTGTTTATAGACGAAACTTGTCAACTTTTTAAGTTACATTTGTAATAATATATCATTTTTTATTATTATCTATATTTCATATAAAATTCAATTCACAGTAATACTGACTATTCTGTTCTGACTGTTCTTTCTAACTATTTGATGTAATCGAAAATTCAATACAATTTTCCTCAATCATTATGCCTCAACTCATTCATAATCTTTTCAATTGGAATGAGAACTCAGTC
>JAQFZT010000466.1:0-25003 GCA_034696325.1 Camisiidae sp. | reverse complement strand
TGTCTATGAAGTGGAATGTCTATGAAATGGAATGTCTATGAAATGAAATGTCTATCAAGTGGAATGTCTATCAAGTGGAATGTCTATCAAGTGAAATGTCTATAAAGTGGATGTCTATAAAGTGGATGTCTATCAATCGGGGTATAACCTCAAAATACTGATCGAAAAGCTTTGGCTTTATTTTAATTTGAATAAAAACTTTTTCACTTATTAAAGAGTTAAAACTTATTTGAAAATAAGAACCTAACCTTAACTCAACTTAAATGTGAGCGTGATTTGCAATAATATAAAGCAAATTAATTTAGGATTTCGATGTCATCAATCGCTTATATCTGACTTGAATAACAAAAAAAGTGCTTCATATTCTTCCAAAACTATGTTTATATCTTGAGTCTCAACCAAATCCATGCCAAAGTAAAGTCAAATTTTGTCCTCTAAGTGTCTGCAATACATTTTTTCGAAAATTACTATATATAACACATTATACATTACACATACAGAATGATTAAACAATCATAAGATCTCTCGTTCAACAATTAAAATAATAATTTTAACAAGAATTATACGAGACCTTAACTGAACATATTTTAAAAATTAAAATAGTCGTTAAATATAATTGCTATGAAATATTGAAAATCATAAAGTTTAAAATAGAACTTATAGTTTAGTTAAATGGCAGATAATCCGGAAGGTCTTAGAATAGGAAATTCCAATTTTATAGTCGGAAAATTTGTTGCCGGCGGTGAGAATGATTTCGTTATAGTTTAATTGATTTTTAGAAAATTGAATTAAAAAATTAGGATCGTTTGGAAAGTTGCATTTGGGAAAGAACAGTCAGACCGGTGTTGAGGTGGCCATTAAGATGGAATTGAAGGCATGCGATAAGCCTCAGTTGCCATTAGAGTATTGCTTTTATAAACAATTAGGAACTGGAAAAGGCATTCCAAAAATTCACTACTTCGGGCCGTGTGGGCCATGGCATGCATTAGTAATGGATCTTTTAGGACCAACACTCGAAAAGATGCTTGAAAAATGTGACGGAAAGTTTAGTCTAAAGACAACTACACAACTGGCCATTCAATTGCTCGGTATATTTGAAATATTTCACGGAAAACGACTCGTTTATCGCGATACCAAACCTGAAAACTTTCTTCTCGGAGTGACGGGCAGTGACAAGTATAATGTGGTTCATATAATAGATTTGGGACTTTGCAAAGAATACAAAGATGAAAATGGGGTTCACATTCCAATGACTGAAGGAAAGTGTATGACTGGCACTGTTCGGTATATGAGTATTAATAATCATTTGGGTCGAGAACAGAGCAGAAGAGTTAGTTTAACATAACAATAGATTAAAGTTAGAATATATTTGAAGTAATTGTTAATTTCAGGACGATTTGGAAGCAGTGGGATATATGTTGATCTACTTCTTCAAAGGAGAGCTTCCGTGGCAAGGAGTCAGTGCAGACACTGTCAGAGAAAAGTATAAGACTATCGGCAATATTAAGAGACAGACAAAAACCGAAATACTTTGCGCTGATATGCCTCAAGAATTCTATAAATATATCAATACTGTGCGAACTCTTCAATTCGATGAAGAGCCCAAATATACAAATTTGATTAATATGTTCTACAAATTATTATCCAAATTGGGTTTTGATGCAAACGACGGCTTTTATGATTGGGACAAAAAACATAGACCTCGGCCTTTAAATCAAAGAAAATAGCATTTAGTTCTTGTCTTACGATTCGCTCATTTCAATATCTTTGACTTTTATTTCGTTCAATAAATATTTGAATTTATCCTAAAAATATTTCCAGATTTATTTCTATTTAACATAACATAAAAATTCAAAAACTCTACAATTTTTGTGTGAAATATCAAAATTCTTTAAAAGTCTTTAAATCAAAAACTTTTGGCTTTTTATAAAGTTTTATTTTTTAAGATCTATTTTCAGAAAGTTTTCAAACTTTTTTGACTTCATTAGAATTAATTTTGATTTCGTTCTTGACTTTTTTGATGAAAAAGATATAATCAATTGATTGAAAAACTTATTTCGAAAGAATTCATTATGTTTGAAATCCATATAAAATTTATTAAAAAAAATTGCATTGAAAACCATATTTGAAAATAATTATAAAACCAATAATTGATGTGTTGCCTTATCTTGAAAAATGTTAGTCTCGAAAAATGATTGGCTTTTTTACAAATAATTATTGTTGTCTCGTGTTAATGATTAGTATCTATTATCTCTTGAAATTTCATATTTTGATATTCAAATAAAGCCACTTCTGTTTATACACAACGAATGACAACAAGATTGAGTGGTTACGAAATCACCAAAAAAGTAGGCAAAAGAGTGTTGACCCAAAAACATCGGCAGATTTTCGTTTCATACTTAATCTTCCATTCAGTGCAGTCAAGAAAATCACAGACTTGTTATTCTTGACAGGAATCGGAGGACTGACTAAAGAGAACTTTAAAAAATTACATTAATTATTAACGCAACTTATGCTGAACACTCAGGCGGAAGGAATCGAATGTGTTAGAGTTGCCGTAAGTATTCTGAAATTTTTTATTTCTTTAATCATATTAAATATGTATAAGTTGTTTATGTCGATGACGGAGTGGAGGATCACTTGACTCCATATTTCGATGAAGTATCTGATAAAATAGAAGAAGTTCTCGGTATTCAATAAGCTTTTCTAGTTATAGTTAGAAAAACATTGACTTAAATAATAATTATTTTGAAAACTATAGTTTATCTCATAGAGTATGAACACATTTGATTACGCAATGCACTGAAATCTGTTAAAAAGAGTAGATAAACGGCCAGACCTAATGTAGCATTCTTTCAACAGCTCATCAATTATGAGATAAGAACTCGAGGAAAAAGTTCTGTCCGAATGATTTCAGTTACAGTTCCAGATTTCTATGAGAAAGAACATCCGGATTTTGAAAAACTCAAAAACTAATTTCAGTCATCGAGTGTCAAAGCTCGGAAAAGTCAATTTGAAGATGCATTGGATTAAATATTTTCTTTAAAAAGCAAAAAATTAATGCTAGACTTAATCTTTGATATATTATAAGTTTATTGAACTAAATACAAGTCACATTCCATAACAATTTTTGCTTTTCATTCATTTGGTTCTAAAATAAAATAACTTCTGAATTTAAGCACTTTTCATATCGAGCTTTATGTAATGAGTTTTATATCACAGTGAATAAAGACAGAGCTCAGACAGGGCTCAGACAGCGTCGTAAGCAGATTCTTGAATAAGTTGAAAAAGTTTAACCAATAAATATAATTCAAGTTTGAAAAGGGCTCAAAATAAAGTTACAATAATATTAACTGAGTTCTAATGTAATTTCAATACTCATATGCGAGTCAAATAGTTTTTCATACTTATTAGAAAATTCTGTTGAGTGTTGTTATCCTCTTCAAAGAATTAAACTATATTTAAATTCTATACTTTTTATGAAGAATAATCAGTTAAAATTTCATTCTAATGATTATAATCTATACGATTGATTCAAAATTAAAGTGTTTTTAAACTCATCTGTTTTACGATAGTTTTCTTAAAAGGCTTTATCGATTAGAAACTTTTTTAAAGATTAAATGAATAGAATTTACGTTAAACTGATTAATAGCTAAACAAATTAATTAATAGATTGGAGTTTCGAGTGTTTCGTAAAACGAGTGTAATATTTGATGTTCATTTGAAGGTTTATAGTGAAGACCCCGACTAATGAATAGGGCTTATGGTGTGCATTAAGAAAATTTTGATAAAGTTTGTTCTCAATTATTATTGCTTGAGGTATAGAGAACTTTGTATTAATAAGTTTACAAGTTTTCTTATAACTTCAACTATCATATTATGATTGGGTTCAATCACAAAACAACATTTTACTCATGTTTATGTTTTACTATCGAAAACATTCAACCAAAAATACATTATAAGACAAATTAAAACTTTTATCATAAGTCAGTCACAGAAGTTTCTATTTTCATATTTTCACTAAAAGTTTGAAAACAAGATAAAAGTTTTGGTCTCATTTTATTTACAACTAATGACGAATTGAATGCTTAAAAATCTTATACTCATTCTTTGGCTGAGAGCTTAGTCGGGTCTTCACTATAAACCTTCATTTATACTGAGATTTCTGAGAATAAGAAGTCATTAATTTCTTCAGAGATTCAAATTGTGATGAACAGTATTTTCGAAATTATAAGTCTTATCAGATGAGTTCAATTGCATAGAATTTGTACATCTATTATACATAACAACGCAATCTTTACTAAAGTTATCTCAAAATCAACTTCAGCTTAATTTACGCACAATTTTCTGTATCTCTCAATATTTATTGAGTACAACATAATTACTAAAATTTCAAATCATTATTTGCACAATAAATTTGCAAAACTTATGGATTATTTATTTTAAAATATACTAATATTTGCATACGTTATGACTAATTACTTCATTCGTTCAATTGAGTTGTCTTTCAGTCAATCTTTTCGTTTACAAGTTTAGAAAGAATAGGTAAATAGGTTTACAAAAAGCTATATTTTTTCTTTAGAAAAAATACAAAAACAGTTAACTATAAATTGAAGAAATGATTGAATTAGTTGTTAAATTTGCTGAGCAATTGTTTGAATTTGAATTTCTGTTGAGGAAAAGTTACATTAAGTTTCTTTCCCTCTTCCATAAGAGCTTCAATTTCAGCGACAGTTCGCGGGACATCAGTCAACAATTCCATTCCATTTTCAGTGATTGCGATGTCATCTTCAATGCGTACCTGAAAAGTAAGACAATAATTAATAAAATGAATTTTGACAGAAAGATTTGGAAGAATTGAATGAAAGACTTACTCCTCCAAAATCCCTAAACCTATTAATAACGTTCCAAACAATGAATTTGGAAATGTTTGGATCCACTGATGCTTTCTTGAGTTGAGCCTCAATGAAGTATATGCCGGGCTCTATAGTTAGAACCATACCTGCATCCAAAGTACGACAAGTTCGTAAACTTCTGAGACCCGGCTCTTCACGTCTTGGCGGACATGTTTCTAGATATCCTCCGACGTCATGCACATCAATGCCTAACAGATGTCCCAAACCGTGCGGCATAAAAATAGCGCCCAATCGTGAGTCCATCATTTCATTGATATCTCCCGTTAGGAGTCCGTGTCTTATCATTTCTTCCAATTGAGTCTTTTCTGCGAGCAGATGCATCTCAAGCCATGACACGCCCGGCTTTACGGCTGACATTACAGCTCTGCTGGCTTTGAGAACTGCCTCATAAATAATTTTTTGATCGGAAGTGAATTTTCCGTTTGCTGGGAATGAACACGTGATGTCAGATGAATAGCAATAGTATTCAGAGCCCATATCAAAGAGACACATATCTCCGTCATCAATAGTTTTATCATTAGGTGCACCGGCATGTCCATAGTGTAAAGTCGCACCGTTTTCACCACTTCCACAGATACAAGTGTACGACATATAACGCGCGCCTCCGTTATAATAGCAGTAATGCCTGAAAATCGACTCCAACTGGTATTCTTTCATTCCGGGTCTGATATGTTTCATAACTTCTTTGTGCGCTTCACTACTTATTCTATTTGTATATCTCATTACCTCAAGTTCTGCACTAGTTTTATAGACTCGACAGTCGGCCATCTCTTTATGCAAAATTTCATTATCGACGTTAAACTTTCCGATTCCATCGAAAACTGCTTCTCGAGTTGTTTTGTCCGAATCTGTGTTCAGTCCTTGAAGTGTTAGCAATACCTCTGGTTTCAACTTTTCTATAACTTCAGAGATCTGTTCAGATTAGAGAGAGATCAGAGAGTATTGAATGCATTCCAATGATTAGATAGTATTGAATGAATACCTGATGAACGTAATGAACTTCATCGACACCATATCTCTCTTTAAAGTCTTCGCGTGTGTGAAGTTTTCCCATCCAAATGGCATAAGATTCAGGCAATTGGGGCACAAACAGAAGCGCTCGACCGGTACTCACTTGAAGAGCTCCGAAACAGTCGGGCTCTCGAACACCAAAAGCCCAGTGAAAGTAAGACTCCTGTCGAAAGAGTGGCTCAACATCTGTGCAGTACATGTTCTGAGTTTGTCCGCCCTCTAACACTATCACACCATTAGACACATTCTTATCCTTCAACTTTTCTATAAGTCTTTGACGGTTCTCTCGATGTAGTGAAGGAGGAATGGATAATGTGTGGCAACCCATTGAATACATACCCGAACTATTAATTAACAATTGTTCACCAATAATTAAATCAAATTATTCAATAATATTTGTATTCAATTGATTTAAATATTTGATAAATACTTACATTTGTTGAGCCATTATTTTTGTCCACAATTTGTTGAATGCAATGATCTGTTGAAATATAAATGAAATTAGATTTTGTCTTACATTAAATCAATTGAAAAGTTGAGACTCACTGTTGTCTAACTATTGTCACAGTTCTCAATACATTTATTTAATTATTATATTAATAAAAATTTATTTAAATAACACGAAATAAAATAAAGTATTTATGACATGACAACTACTGTGTAACAAAAATTGTTTGACCAATCAGTGAACACTACAAATATGTTATTTACTATTTCTACTGCTATACAAGTGATAACAAGCAATTCAATGCTATCTTATCATAGATAAGATTTTTATAACTGCACTTTTATTTTACTTGATTCTGCTCTACTTTAATATTAGATACAACTTGTGAAACAACTAAAACTATTTTATCTATAAATTATATACAATAAATACTGTACTTTACTATCTAAAAGTTATTATTCATTATTACTTGTATTTCTATTAGCAATCATTTAAATATTGATAACTAATTCTCATGTTTCTGATAAGTTTTTCGAAGTTAATAAACTGGACATAAAATCTAATAATATATTACATATCATTATTACATATATCAAAATGTTTTAATTTCGACCCAATGAAACAAAATTTTGTTGAAACGTGAAAACTTCAAACTAAAAAAGATTAGCGTTTGGAGGCTTTGACGAAACAAATATTCATTAAATTTTAACTAAATTATGGCTCCCAATTGTAGTGATCATCAAAAAGTCAAAATAATTAGTCTTTGGAATAGTGGGCGCGTACAAAATCTTACCCAATTGGCTAAAGTAGTCAAGAGATCGAGAAGAACTGTTCATAATATAATAAAATCAAAAGTATTCATTTGAAGAGTGAATCAATCATTTCAATATAAAAAGACTTTTTCTATGAATCAAATCATTTCTATCGATAGTTTTAGCTCTAATAATGAGTAATTTTCGCATTAAAAAAGTGTTGATAACATAATCGCTGCCTTACACTTCTATATATATTTGAAGCAAATCTGGGCTTTTCTTTAGTAAAAAGTTTTTCTCTCTAATTTTAACTGTCATTATTTCTTATAAAATAATATCTCTTATAACTTTCAAGATCTTTTTCGAGAAAAGAGCTCAAAATAAGCAAATTTAGTAGAAAAAGATATCGATAACTTTGAAATCATACGTTTAAAACTTGAAAACAATTTAATATTTTTAAGTAAAAATTGATTATTCTATAACTTCTTAATGAAAATCCGTTTTTACTAAGAATTTATGGCAACTCACTTTTGCACCACTGACGACGACTTCCTATAATCGGAATCAGACTGTAATGAATTTGAATACTGTAAGACTACAACTGAGTCACGTAGCTTTTGAAATTTGAAACATTTTTATCTGAAAGTTTTAGCTTTAACTAGAAGTGTGTGAAATGCCAGCAAGTTTGAATTCGAGATATATTTGGTTGAACCCTATAAATCTTCCTATTTACAAATATATATCTCCAGCGAACAAGGTCATTGAGGTCACTTATTGGCCTTTCAAAATTCCATTTCAAACTATCATTTTGGCCGAATATCGGGGTTCTGGAGAAACTAAGGGTGCATGAAAGACATCAATCATTCTATTCCATAGAATATTCAGCCAAAATGATAGTCTAAAATCCAATTTTGAAAGGCCAATAAGTGACCTCAATGACCGTGTTCGCTGGAGATATATATATATATATTTGTAAATACGAGGAACAATAATACAAAAAGGACTGAATATATTATAACTAAACATACATTTGGCGGACAAACATTGTCAACAAGAGATTTCAAAATAGCAACACCTAAACAGATACTTAGTTTAATGTTTCAATTGGTGGCATCAATAGCTGTTGCAGGACATGCCCTACAGTTTGAACACAGAAGTCTTCATCAATGGGAATGTCTTAATCAAACAAACAGACCAAATGTTCCAATACTATTCAATTGATGGACAAATATTTACATTACCATTAAATCAAATTAAAGTTACTATAATTAATACCACATTTTCACGAACTCGAAAAAATAACTTGAGATAATTGGCACGAATTCTATCCAAAAACCAATATTATTTGGTTGGAATATCTATTCCGTCAGATCTTCATTAGAATAGAAAATCAAAACGAAATTCGAATGCTTTCCGATAAACCATATTATGATTGAATGAACTCTTGGGAAGAAAACATATCCAAATATAACTCCGTCTATGACTTCGCACAAAACTATTGAAAACTTTTTGAAAAAAATGAAATCAAGTCAAAGAATGAAATCAAATGAAATATTTAAAAACATCCAAAACTTTAAGAACGAATGGAAAACTTAATGTCACTCTAAAGTACTTTAAAGTTTTGGTCAAGTATTTAAGTATTTAATGTTATGATTTGGTTCAACCCATACGTCACGTCATATCATGAGTATTGATTGCAAATTGACTGCGAGAGCACCCGCTTCTTAACTATTACAAGAAGATAATAGACTTTATGGCGTAACCATTGATTCCAAAAGTGAAGCCAAAATTGTTGGTCTAATTAATTGTGTGATTCCAAGCGAACAAACCAATGATCGACACAATACAGTCATGATTCAAAAAGATGGCAATTATAAGACTTGTAGTTCTCATGATTTCGATTTACACGCAATGGTTGAATGGTTTCTTTGAGAGCTCTCTTTGTGATTGTCAGTTACGAAGGCTATGTTTTGTTGCAAACTAAGGGTTGTCTTAATTAGTTTTGACTGAATAAAACAGTATTTTATTATCGAACACAAAAGTGGATTGAATTCGATTAAAGATTGGTCTTCCCATCGAACAAATCGAATCGAGACTCATAACAATTGCATCGATGAATGAGTGTACAGTTGAGGCAGACGTGACGGTTGTGTCCGAAACGGCCATCCATTCCAACTATTCGGAAGTGCGAACACAATCGTGAGCTTTCCTACACTTCAAGATTTGATGTGATTCAAGAAATTGATAACAAAGTAAAGATAGAAGAATCTGAAGGAGATTTTGTGATGCAAAACATTACCAAAAATGTCGATTCAACTCTGGAAGCGATTCAAGACATTTATGAGGTTTATGAACATTTGAATTATATGAGTCTTCAATTATAATTAAAATTTAAAATAATTCATTACATAAATGAATAAAATATTTTCCTAATTTAATATTTACTTTCAGTTAAATGTTTATCTTAAATAAAATCAGTCATAAAAACTACAAAAATACTATTGAAATTCTTTTGAAAAAGTTTTATCAAAAATTGATAGAAAGCTGAAAATTATACAAATAAGTAAATTCTGAATTAAATTTATATAAAACCTGTTTAGATGTTTATTAATTCATATAAACGAGACATTGAATTATGAATTAACTATGAGTTTGTGTAAATGAATCATTTGATGTAAAAACATCTGAAAAAATCGTTGGTCATTAAGTAGACCTACTGTAAGGTGAGATAATCTAATTTTATTTTCTACATATGAACTCTTATGTTAGCTCTTATGAGTTGACTTAAAGCTTGAGCGATAGAGTGAGAAATAACTCATTCGTGAGAAACTTTTATGAGTTGCAAATTTTAATTTATGCCAATAAAACACAAGAGGAAAGTTCAGCCTAAATATTCAATTTATGTAAAGTTCAAAACAAGTTCTTTAAAATTAATGTTCAGTTCAATAATACATCGTATTAAACAAAGTCATATCAAAATAAAAATCTTAGTTTTTAGATAACAGTGAAAATTACATCTTAAAAATAGTATATTTTAATTAAGCCGAACGTTTTCGATCTAAACTAAGATCATCTTCAGGGCTGAACAGACGTTAAAATTGTGAAAATATGATAAGATTTTATAAAAAATCACGAGTTATCCAATTGTTATGATTATTGAAACTTTTGAATGCGCTTTAACTAGTGGTCGGTGTCGGGTCTCGAGTCTCGAAATTGATTTCTATTAATTTGAATATTTCAGAAAAATCAAATTTTTCAAGACTTAATATAGAATTAAAATTTAATTTCAAATTATTAAACCATAATTAGTCATTAAACTCGTATTTTTAATTAGAAATCGGAAGCACTTAATGTTTAAATGACAAAAACATTAAGAATTCAACGATTTAATGCTCTAAAAAATTAAGTTTTCAATGTTTTTGAAAATTCGAGAAATAGTCGAGACTCTGAACGAGACTCGAAAGTAAAGAAATTTCGAGACTCGAGAATCTCAGCATTTTTATCGCTCAGGTTTACAAAAATTTGTATTCGATTTAAAAGCTTTTTATTCATCAGAATTAATTTGACAAAATTTAAAATCTAAATTTTAATTAAAAAGTTCTAACTTTACAAATAAAGTAAATTTTAATTAATTTATTAACTATTTTTGTAATTTAAATAAATTAAAATAAAATTTTTAATTAAAGTTTGAATTGAAGCACAAATAAACTATTAGTATTTGTTTCCAATAAAATGAAGAATTTAGTCACCAATAGATGAAAAAAAGCTGCAAATTATCAGTCAATTAATACATACATAATGTTTGATGATTCAGAATAAATATGTATTTGAAAGTTCGGTCTCTAATATATTTGAAGAGCAATGAATAGAACTGAAGTGATAATTGGAAAAATTTGGAGAAGATATCAGAGATGAATACCAGTAATACTTATTTATTCGAAGTCTAGTATGAATATAATTTGAGTGGGAATGCATTATCAATAAACAAAGTGTACAATAAAGAGTGAAAAAGTTAAGGTATATATAAGTTGTTCATTTACCCGATTGAATAATTATCTATAAATGTTATACAGGTGTGAAATTCAAGTTATCTAATGACTGGCGCATTGAATGCCGCCGGGCCCACGTGGACCCCCTTCGTCGTCACTATCATAAGCTTCATTACGACCGGCCGCGCCATTAGCTCTTTCATCAGACGGATCGTAATCATGTAAATCCACTTCTTCTACTCCTTCATCATTTAATCTGATAGCCATTGTATTGTTCCTTTGAGGAAGAATTGCTTCAAATTCTTTAAGCTTTAATTCACTGATAAACTGATTTTCAGGAAACTCTACATTGAATTTAATATAAAGGTTTCCCTTTTCGAATGGATTCCTATAGATAGGCATTCCTTCACCTCTAATGCCTTTGACAGATCCGGGCACAAGAACCTCTCCGGGATTGCTTCGAATAAGAATATAACGGCCGTCAAGATGTTTCAGATACATTGAAAACCCACACAAGGCTTCTACTAATGATATATTAACGGGTAAATACAAGTCATTTCCGTTACGCTGAAACTTTTCGTGAGTCTTTTCTTGTATAACAATAACAACATCACCCGTTGAAACATCTGGCTGTTGATCACCTTCTCCTCTAAATGTTATTTTTTGGTCGTCTTGCATGCCTTTATCCACATTGACTTCCAATATTTTAGTCTCATTACTGACTCGTTTGCCTTTACAAGCATTGCATCGATCTTTTTCATTGACAATTTCTCCTTGACTTCCGCAGTCATCGCAGGGCCGTTGCATTTGTTGAAGCATTCCCGGACCCAATTGTCTTAAATGCACTTTATATCCTGTTCCTTTACAACCCATACATTTAACACGAGAGCCTGGCTTTCCTCCAACCCTTTCGATTCAATACAAGATAATATTTCAATTGATTATTACGAAAATATGGTGTAACACGAAAGACATACCCATCACATGTTTTGCAGAGGACATTACGACTTAATTGTAGTTTAGATACTTTGCCGTTATAGAGGTCTTCTAATGACACTTTCAGAGGATGTATAGTATCCTCTCCGCGCTGTCGCCTTCGTTGTCGACCACCTTTTCAACAAAACATTTAAGTTAATCCAATCATGTCTTTAATGATACTTTGAATACCTCCTAATCCTCCGAAAAGATTTCCGCCGAACATATGAGAGAATATATCTTCAGCGGAAGAGAAGCCATCATTTCCTCCACCTTCTTGTAAGCCTTTGAGTCCATACCTATCGTAAATCTCTTTCTTTTTAGGATCCGATAACACTTCATAAGCAAATGATATTTCTTTGAACTGTAATTGAAATGATTGATAAGAAGTATTACGAAATATCGACTTAAATGTCGCAATAATCTATCGGACAATAAGACAATAATTACTTTTTCAGCCTCTGTTGGGTCTTGATTTTTGTCGGGATGGTATGTCTTCGCCAACTTTCGGTATTGCTTTCAAATCAAATATTTAATTAGTAATCAATTAAAATGTAAAATACAATCAATAATTATCAACTCAATTAAAAACTCCGAACTTATTAAATATTTATTAAACACGTTTTGAATAGTTACTAAACAATAGAAAAACATAAGGAATAAAAATCAATGAATAAAAGGAATCTAAAGTCATATGATTTAATGAAAGACAAAAGTAATTATAAATAGTATTTAAAAGTATAAAATGTAAACCTTTTTGATTTCATTGACTGAAGCATTTCTCGAAACGCCTAATATTTCGTATAACTTATTGTCCGACATATTATTTGAATATCAAATATTTTGGTCACTGTTTTAATCGATAATTAGTTTTCCTTTTAATAGACCTTGAATTCAAAGAAAAGTACAAGAAATTCACTCAAAGAAATGGTTGTTCTTTCAAAAGAGTTGTGCGAAGAATACTATAATTGAAAATATAATTGGATTGCAGTCAATGCACACAACGCTATGGATTGACTCAATACGAGAATAAGAGGAAACGTTTGTATCACAAATCACTTCAAACTAATGCCACCTTTTGTTTGCTTTATATCTAGTTTTTGGCACAATTTTTAAACTTAATGTTAATCAAGTATTTCTAGAACTCGTTTCAAACAATATTTCAATTTTTGATTATCTTAAGAATTATTGTTTGAAATAACAGTTCTTTCCTTTTTATTCTTGATTTGTATCTGAATTTGCAGTTGAATTGTATTCAAAAAATGAAATTATTGTTAACACGCGATAATCAAATTGTTGTATTTATTACAAAGTTTTTCTCTCTAACCTTTTCTTCAGTTAGATTTCAAATCGATTGTTAAAGTCTTATCGCAATCATAGCATCATTTTCAGGGATTTTCAAACTTAAATAAATTGGAATCTAATTCTTGTCTTTTATATTGAAAATGTTGGGAAAGTCTATAAAAGTTTCAACTTTTAGAAGTTATATATGATGTGTTTGTACAGATTGAGTATTAGAAGTGGTTAATTTGAGACCTTCTTCTGGACATAAAATTACATAAACAGAAAAAATATAAGTTTACAAAAATATAACTAATTTTATTGTATTGAATCATTGAAATTCTATACATTTATTATAAATAATGAAATAAATGGTGTCAATGTTTAAGCATTTATTGGTTAAGTGGAGCATAAAGTTATTTTGCATGAGATTCTGCTGAAACTTTGTTTTTATGGCAAGTTTGAGCTTATAGTAAGAATATATAACACAATTATATTCACAATTTCATTAAAGTTTTCATATCTTAAATAAAGGTTTAATTAGAAATTTACCTAAACCTACAACTATTACAAATACCTTTCAATATTAAAAATAATTTTGCTTTTGTTCATAAATAGCTAACATCTGTGGGCTTGAGCTTATCTTGAATCCTTCGAGCTTTAGCTTGAGCTTGAAAACCAGCTCAGCTTTTTCTCTACCTTATCTATTGGTCCACAATTTCAAGAGAAAACTCTTGAATTAGTTGGAAAAAATTGAATTATAGTTTGTCTACATTTCCACTGAAATTTTTGGGAAATCTTTATTATTTAAAAATACCTCAATTAAACTTTGATAACTTTAAAAACTGTGGAAAATCCTTAGTCTCTGACATAATGAGATTAAGAGTTTGAAATATTTCGCAAATCATGATTGAAAATGGAATTCCTGCTGAATAATGGTAGAAATGTTTGATTAAGAATTCCTTAAATGCATTTTGTGTGAAATGTAAAAAAATGTGATTTGAACTGATTATAAGTGACATGATATGGTAGTAAAATAATAGAATTATGACTGAAGAGGCATTTTAGACCATTTGGACTTCAGACAAAGATTATCTTTGAAGAGTTTGCTCAGAATAGTTGTAATAATAAGAGTGATATGAAAGAACTTTTCGTAACTGTCGTTAGAGTCTGTGGTAACTATGAGGCAGTGTTTGCCATGAAAGCTGTAGCGCACTATGAATGGTGGAACAGAGAACTAATGTATAGGTATAACATATTATAGCAGGAAAGCAGTTACAGCCAAGTCATACAAGTCATAATACGAATCGATGATTTCCACTCTTTCTGCTATAGTGTGGACGTCACCCAAAAAAAGTAGATACAGTACACACACCACTGACGAGTCTTTTGCAACGTTTGCTGCCTTAGTTGGCACGCCTTTACCGCTTTGGTTGCAATGGTAATCAATGGTAATCTCGATAGAAGACGACCTCATACCTCATAGCAGACTTCATTGCAATCCTTATACCCATGCATTCATGAATAGCTCAATAGCTATATAATAACTACTCATACAAAATGTTATAATCATCAGACATACAGAGGTGTCACCGATTGTATGTGTGTGAGAGATATATCGTCATATGTGTAATATGTGCTCATGAGATAACCTGTTAGTTAGTCTTTTATTGTATATTTCAAGACTATTTTCAATACTGATATCTATTTTTTGACTTTAAGTTTCATTTGTTTAAAGTTAAGTAAAGAGTGAAAACTTTAAACTCAAAGTGAAGAGTGGGTGATATGAGAACTGTTTGATGGACTCAATGCTATTATATCTGCCATTCTTTGGTTGGTTTGTAAGTCGACCCCATTTTTCGACTGCAAAGTTGTTTTTTGATTTGTAATCGTCATCAAAACCAATCCAAAGGTGATAATAGTAGTAATAGTAGTAATAGAAGTAATACTAATACCAAATACTGGTTAACTTGTATTGAGTTAAGTTCTGCTCATATCCTCATATCCTCGACTCTGATCTGCCATTCAAAAGCACAGACACAGTCTTTAAGGACCTCCTCCTTCCTCAATACTCACTAAAGGTCTTTAGTTACAGACCTCTCTTCTACAGCTTGAGACCTAATACTGTACTGCATTGACTACATTGAATGCATGTAAAGCATTGATGCCATAGTGTATGCCATACACGCCATACCAGTGACTGCACACTCCACTCAACTATCGCCAAAAGCAAAGTCACCGCAATAGTGATAGTAGTGATAGTCAGCAGAACTCAACACAACTGACGAACTCATACCGAGTCATACCATAGACTCACTCCTCAGACAAACCTATAAGACAGTCCACGACAAACACTAATCGGTAAGTCTTTCTTTATTATTATTTCTATTCATTTATTATTATTATCTTTTGTATTATTATTCAATTAATTAAAGGTAATGTTTGTTTTGAAATCTTATTCAATTATATGAATAACTCATTGGTATATAAAGTATATCTCAATTGATTTGATTGCATGTAATCTTATTTAATGTTTAGTTTAATTTAATAATTCATATCAATCTCAATATTTTATCAATTTTTTCATCAAATCAATACATTTTTGAAATTAAGTTGAAAAATGAAAGAAATGATTGGAAAAGAAATGGTTAAATTGTATTAATTGAGTTAATATTTGGTTAATTATTAAGTGATATAATAATGAATTGATATAATATGAAAATGATTGTAATGTAAGCTCTGATGCATTGATAGTAATGTTATTTTCGCTATAACTGATAGATTGCATGCCATATAACGTTCGGCACTTTGGCTGCACTTCTGTGTTGAATGCCTTCAAAAGCACTCATTCGTAGACTATTTGATGATAAAATGGCGTTCAGAGCCCTTCAGAGCAGAGCTGGTTTTGAGAGTAGTTTCTGATGCAGACATTCCGCAAACAGTCGCACGAATTCCGCGAAGCGTTTCGTACTTCAAATCTATTAAATCTTTAGCCAAACCAACCATTCAGGTCTTCCATTGATATATAATCCCCGAGACATCCGCTTTTGTGGATGACGTTTGAAGAATGCAATGAAAGACTAAGACTCCACTTTAGATTGTAAACTAGCCTTCAATTACTGTTTATCAGCATTTGATAGCAATACTCAAACTCTGTCGCATACTGTAGAAGTTGTATACCCTATAGGTTGGAGTCAATCTTTGTTCACCTGCTCAGAGCTGCCATTCTTTATGAATACAACCTCTGATCGGGTCGAATGCCTGTATATGTATCTAATTATGCCATTAGTATTGATTGTCCTTGATTTTGATGTCTCTCTCTTTCACTGTACTGTTCATGTATTGCAATACTGTTGCAGTTGTGCTGCACAGAGCACAGCATTTAGTTATCATGTCTTATAAGTCAACTCTTATGATAGTCTTATTCTTTTGGAAGTATGCCTACGACTCACTGCTTTCACTGCATTTGCCATTAAGTTATCATAGAATGGGTGTCACACTTGTGTTAGTCAGACATCACATCCTATACTAGTATCACATTCTTTCCACCCTATTTTCAATCAATTCATGCAAATCTCTTAACTCTTTATTGCACGACAATTTCTTATTTAAAAAACTTATATTTAAACATTTCTTCAATGCACGAGACCTGTTGTCCATTAAATATATTATGTTTCTATTCAATTTCGTTCATTATTCTTATTATTTATCATTCATTTTTGTTACAGATTATTGTCTCAATCAAAAGCATTTGGTATTGATTTATATTATACGTAATTAAAGTTTTGTTGAATTATTATCTACAATAAAAGCATGTATTGATAATAAGACTAATGGCTCGCACACCGCCTGTTAAGATGTCATATCCTTGTAATGAATGTAGTTTTGAAGCCCAAAGTGCGCGTCAATTATCGAGACATAAAGCTGTTACACATGTTGAGAACGCCTTAAAATGTGTACTCTGTCCGTTCGTTACGGTTGGTCTCATTGATTATTCAAACCTATTATACTTTCCTTCAATTATTTAATCTTTTCTTCACAACAGGCCTATCAAACTAACCTTCTTCGACATCGTAGAGAAGTTCATGGTATTTGTGGTTCAAAAGGTAATCAAATTGAGACAAAAATAGTTACCATTTCTTAATATATTAACTGTTCATCACAACAGGTAATAAGAGCTGCAAATTTTGTGGCTTTCTCTCAGAAGATAACGAAACATTAATTCGCCATCAATTGGAAGTTCATCGCGATATACTTAAGAGCGCTCAGGTTAAGTTCGCTAAAGAACTGGTCTCTGCCGGTGGTGAAGAAACCCCTGCATCGAGTCTTACGGGAAACAGCTATACATCTAAATATGAACTTCAATCTTATGGCGAACAACTAAATAATGAACAAACAATTCATGTTAAACAAGAAGAAATAAATGCTAACACTCGTCAAGAAGATGATGATGAAGATGACGATAAGAACTTCTGGAAAGAAGGCTTTATGGATGACGGGCCCAACATTTACATGAATTTGGCGACTCTTCAGCAACAAAGAGAACAAAATGATAATAACAATGCAAGCAATTGGTACAGCTCTTCAGAACAACAGTCTCCGCCATCGCATGAAAACTCCATAAGTGAATTCGTATCTTCCCGTTCGAGTACACCTAAAGCTTCAATTAAGAAAATGCCGATCCCTTCCGTTGGGTCGAATGATGACTTGCCGGCCACTCGTATTCGCCGTCAATACACTTGTAATGATTGTGGTTTCAGAACAATAAATCCCAGAGAATTTTTATATCATCGCCGCGATGAACACGGACAGAGACTCAAGATTGTTGAGTGTCCTTATTGTGTGTATGCGTGTCAATACGTTCAAAAACTTCAAAGACATTTACTTTTAGTCCATAAGTTGGAGACATCGATGACACCTCCGCCTGAAGTATCACAAAATACTATAGTTTCTAAGTCTAGTAAATCTAAATCTGCTCCACAACTGAAAGTTTTACAACAATCACAGCCTAAAGCAACTCTTCAACAATTATCTAAAGTCAATATAAAGTCTTCTGCCTCTCAACAAAACATTGTACCAAAAATTAAAGTAAAACTTCCAACTGCGACATCGCCTGCTATTGCTATTTCTGAAGTGAGTTCTTCTGCGCCTTCAACATTAAGAGCAAGAGTGGCTTCGCCTCAAAAGCCTATAACTGGCACTAAAAGGAAAATAGCTATTCAAAGACAAATGTCGGCGAATCAGAAACGCTCAAATGACAAATCGCTTTTTGCTAAGAAGTATCACAAATGCCAGACCTGTGGATATATGACAAATGTTCACTATCTTTATAAGAAACACATGAAATACCATTCAGCGCCTAAAATAAAGTGTGAAATGTGTGATTTCGAAAGTCCTTATTCTTGGAATGTTGACAGACATGTTAGAAGTCATTTCTCAAACGGGCTCTTCAAGTGTACGAAATGCAGTTTTGCGTGCGATAAAAAACAAGGTATTCATTACAGTATATTCTCTTATAGATAGTTAGCTCTCTGTTAGAAAGAAAAAGATTTAAATTATTTATTTATACACTTTAGCCCTAACGGTTCATATGACTCAACATCATCGCGATCGTGGAAATGCTACTGAAGAACAGCAACAACAACAACAACCAAAAGTAGAACCCACTCCAGTAATTAGTAATCCTAATGAACAAGAAGATAATGATGAACAAGAAGTAGATCAAGATAATGGGGATGAAGATGTTGAGAGAAATGAAGAATCGATTGCACACTTATTCACTCAAAGCCTTGAAGAAGGATCTCAAAGACCTTCAATTCAAAACTCGAGTCGCGCTCCGACTACTTTCGTAAGACAAATGGATGGAAAAATAGTTGCAAAACAAGGAGTGCTCAAAAAGTGTAAATATTGTGCTTTTCAAACCGACACTTTTGCTAAATTACAAAAACACGAAACTTCATATCATCCCGAAAAGAAATTTCAGTGTCCTTTATGTGAAATAAAATTTGAGAATTTAGTTTGGCTTCAGAGACATCTGACTCATATGCATCAGGAAGACTCTCAGGCAAATAATATCGTTAATATTCTCGACTTATTGAATCCCAAACGCAAAAGAAATAAACCGATTCCATCGACCTCTACTCCATTAACTCAAAGCATTCCTGATGTGTCGACAGAAAAGTTGGCCGCAAAGCCAATATCTGCGGGTTTTAAGAAGAAACAATCAGTTACTGATAAAAGTGCGACTCAATGTCAAGTTTGTGGGTATGTTTCGGTTGAAACTTTCAATTATGTGTCTGTAATTAATATTGATTTGATTCTTATCTAAACAGTTATCAAACGCGTTGGATTTCTGAACTTGAAAAGCATATGAGAGTTCACACTAAAGAGCGTCCATTTGCGTGTCCTTATTGTTCATTTAAGAGTAAATGGAAAGGAGATCTCAATCGTCACATTCAGAAATATCACAGTCGACTACCAATGCCTGATCTGAATCTAATGGAACAACAAATACAGTCGTCTGATTCATCACAAATACATTCCGAAAGTGCTATGGATTTCAATCAATCCATTTCTCAGGGAGAATACAATAGCGAAATACATCCTGAAAATTATGATAACGACGTGTCGATGTTGTCGGGAGAAGTAGAATATGAGGATGACTTCGATGAAAACATGGGAGATATCAAAATGGATGATAAACCACTTCCTGATGATTACGAAGAGAGGCCTTTAGTATTTGATGACTTATCAGATGATAATGAGGATAATGGAGATGAAGATGAAGATAATGAAAATGAATTGCAGATTGATTTTGATGATAGAGAACAAGTTATGGCTACAGATATCGCGAGTACTTCTGAGTCTCCAAATGAAATGACCAAATCTGGAAAAGTCAAAATGTATAGATGTTCTTATTGTGATTTCACCTGCAGTACTGCCAGTCGTTTTCACGTTCATTTCGTCCAACATTTAAATACTAAACCATTTCAATGTTCAGTCTGTGGCCATCGGTCTAATTGGGAATGGGATGTAACCAAACATATTAAGATGAAGTCTCAGCGCGACTCCAAACATGTCAACGCAAAGGCAATGCTCGTTCATGAGTCGGGAAAACGAGACTATTCTAAGTATAATAAATACGTGGTTTGGGTTAATCAGAAAGAGGCCATCGCTAACAACTCCAGCAATACTAAAATTGACTTCAGAGCTAAAAGAGCGCGTTTAGAGCAAAACGACGGAACCGAATATGACGACAACGATATGAATCAAACTGTTGAAGCAGATTATGAAGAAGACAATAATTTTAATTCCGCAGATCCCGAAAGCATTGTTATCACTCCTGATATTTGCTTTGCTGTTCAGGGAGAGGATGATTCTTCTTGTGCTACAGGTGTTGTTGATTATAACCAAGGATTCAATCAATCACTTCAGCCGAACGTTCCCTATAATTCAAGCACAGCTGCGGCTCAAGAGGACAGTAAATTACTTCAATGCTATTATTGTGACTTTAAGCATAAGGAAAGCAAAGTAATGGTGAGTCATCTAAGCAGTCACGCAGGTATGAAACCATATCGATGTCGTAAATGTGGATTTGATTCCAACTGGAGAGAAGTTGTTGTCCGTCATTGCTCTTCACGTCATAACAGCGCTTCTGATGATGTCGAACAGAGATTTAGATGTACTGTCACTAAATCTATGTGTAGAATAGTTGATGAAAATAATATGGCGAAGAGTGCAAACTCCATTTCTTCGCATTTGCCCAGTGCTGTTCAAGCCTTTCAAGAATCACATCAAAGCGTTCGAATCAGTGGTTTCAAAGGAAGTTTTATATGTGATTTGTGTCCTTTTAGAGCAGAAAAAGCATTTCATATGGATTTTCATGTTAAACGACATCAGCCTTCGAGTGGACCCTTTAAATGTCCGCATTGTCCTTATTGGGTAAGTCTTAACACTTTTGCATCCTATTTACAGACCTAATAATAGATAATTTCAATTTTCAGGTAAATGCTAAGAAATCTTTAGTAAAGCACATGCTTTTGCACGCAAACTCTGATGAAACAAATGGTAATAATAGTCCACAGGTTAAGAACGGAGCAGATCTCGAAAGTTTTACGGGAAATGAAAATGAAAATGTGAATGCAAACGATGATGACTTGGATGAAAGTGAAAATGAATTAGTAATATATGAAGGCGACGACTCTAATAATCAAAATTATTACAATCAGATGAACTTTAGTATACCTGCGCGACAGTCTGCGAGTGTCAGTAAAAATAGATGTGATAAATGTCCGTTTATTGCGGGCACAAAAACCCAATTGTTATATCACAAGCAGTTTCATAGACCGAATCGAAATGCATCGTATTCTTGCACAATGTGTTCGTATTCTGTAAGTTATCTCCACTTATTGAATCAACACATGAAAGTTCATTATCAAAATTCTGGTGAAATTCAAACACCAGTCAATTACATACCAGAAGATGATTATAGTCAAGAAGATTCTATAGCTGATGAAGAAAGAGATGAATCTGACATTCCTTTCACTTTTGTTCAAATTGGAAATAATAAACGAAAACTATTTCAATGCAGATTTTGTCCGACAACTTCTAAACGTAGAACTTATATATATGTTCACGAAAGAATGCATACACAAAACACTAATGAAAATTTCAAGTGTTCTCAATGCAGTTTTGCCACTCGAGACTCTACTGTCTATTTGGCTCATCTCAACACTCATAACACTAATACAACTGATAAACCAATTATTACAGCAAAAACTGATGATTTCGACGCCAACAAATCGCCTCAAATCACTTCTTTTTCATCGCCTTCAGTGTCTGTGATTGATGTCAATAATATAAGACATGGCAATAGAAGAATGTTCTCTTATGTTTGCCCAGGTATTAAAACTTAGATTTTGTACAAATCAATAGTTATTTATTTGAATTGTTTTAAATTCAATGAACAGACTGTCCGGCGGCCTTCAAAAGTCCGGGAGACCTGAAAATACATTCGGCATTTCATGGCGCAGAACATCCTCATCCATGTCCTTATTGTAATTACAGGTCAGTTATTAAACAGCAAATAATCAATAAAATAAACTAATAAATGATAATTTTAATTGGAAACAGAGCTAAAAACAAGCCTCAACTTTGTAAACATCTTTACGTTCATACAGCAGAATATATAGCAAAAAGAGCCAATTCATATCCTGACGGAACTAAACTTCTTATCGGAGACGCTGTCGATCACATGAAACGTGATTTGCGTTCACCTCTGAAAGAAAGCCCAAGTGATGAACAGGAGAAGAGAGAGAACACGATTGCATTCCAGACCCAATTGGCCGCGACCTCATTGCTCAAAAGGTCTCCAGAATCGCAGTCAACTTTTAAGCCTCAAATAACACCTCAATCTTCTCCGCCCTGGTCTGCGATCGCCAAAGAATTAAATGGTGGAAAACTTCCTAAAAGACCCGCACTTTTCTCTAGCGGAAGTCGAACTCCAAGAGAACAAATGATTTTACTTGAAATGACAGAATCGAATGCTTATTTGGATAAAATCAGATCTGGAGGAAAGCATCGATTTATTTATCGCTGTTCTCACTGTCCGGCGGTCTTCATGAAAGTGAATACTTTAACATTTCATGTTGGAATGCATGGCAATGAAGATGAACATAAGTGCAAACTTTGTAGTTATAGTTCAACATCTGCTGACAATTTATCAGTGCATCAGTTGTTACACAATTATCAATCATTTGCCTCAGTCTCTCATTCAGTTTATAACCATCGTTGCAATCGATGTCCGGCCGCATTCTCTAAGAGATCCCGTCTCGAAAAGCATCTGACTCTTCATGGACTCGACGCTAAGTGGAAATGTGAGAAATGTGATTATGCCGTCCACTACGCGGCCACTCTTGTCAAACATCGTGCGTGTCATCAATTGAATCCTAACTTTACAATTGTCTCATCAGAAAATGAAGACAATCGATCAGATACTTCTCAAGTAATCGATACTTCGATATCAAATGTTTCCAACAATTCAAATACCTTTAAGAAGCCTTCGTTGCCATCACTTCCATCGCCTCCTCTGACACAAAGCACTACAAATAGTCCTGAAAAACATGAGGAAAAGCTATTTTTCTGTTGCGATCGATGTCCTTATGTTCACAATCGAAGAGATGCGGTTCAAAGTCATCAAAAACGACACGATCAACAACTTCGTAATGTTCGCGATGGAAAGCAGTGTCCGTATTGTGATTATACTTGTCTACAGCCTTCATATCTAAGAGATCACATTCAATGGCATTTCGAGCCATCGCATGATCGAAGACCAGCGCTTTTCACTTATTTCAATGAAATAGAAATCTGGAAATTGAAAATGAATGAAATCGAAGAAAGCAATGAAACCAAATCTTTCAGTTCTGATGAAGACAAAGAACTACTTTTCAAAGATCTCGGACCACATTTGAGTGTTCGCGACCGCTTTGAGCCACACGAAGACGACGAAGAATTTTTCGAATATTTCAATGGCATCGAAAATCTGGTCAATGAAACTGATGAAGAAGAAGAAGATCAGCCGCCGGTCACTAATGATACCATTTATTTGAATTGAATCTATATATTATGCATAATTGAAATACAGATATATTTATGATTCACTTAACAAGAAATTGTTAAAAACTCTGATTTATTTAGTTATAAGAATATTATCACCACTTATTTATTCGGAAAAATTGTTAAACTTTTCCCATTTTGAAGTAGTTTTTGATATGATATGCAATTATATTCACTATTATCTTCTTTATATAAATTAAAGCCTATTTAAAAGTTCCTCAAAATATAAAAATATAGTTTCATAAAAGGAATATTCATTATCCTAGTCTTCAATGGGTTATTAAAACTGTAAAAACCAAACTTTCAAACAAATTATTACTAATATTTGAAGTACTAATGCTTTATTTTGTGATTTCTCTTTTATTTTTCCTTAATTTCATGTAAAGTCGAATATTAATAAAGAATTTGAGTTTTCGGTTTCAAACCATTGAATCCAAATGAGGTCAAAGATTTGGGATAAAATGACTGCAACAGAACTACTGCAGTCTTTTATCGAAATGAAAAATTCCTAATTATATGCTTTCGAACTATTATTAAGAGATAAAAATGATAGGAAAGTAAGAAAGGACTGATACAAGTGACTGAATCGATGCCATAAGTGCTGTAATAAACTCATTGAAAATATTTTATAATGACTGCAAAAAGTGTTTCTCATTTAATTAATCCTCGAATATCTGCACAATTTGTAGTGAATTGTGCGAAACATGTTTCCATAAATAGTGAAGGCGTTGAAAATCTGGCACATATGGTATGATTGTTATAATTTATTGATAGTTCAAATTTATGTCGATGTCTGAGAAAGGTATTGGAGTCACAAAACTCTGATCACACTATCAATGATGCGTTATATAACTCAAAACTTACAAGTTATTCAAAATTTCAATTCTAAAACTTGAAGCAATTTCCGTGACTTCAAAGCTTCAGATTTGCGATAAATATTATATGAATGGAGAGAATGCATAAATTGATGCCTTATTTATATGTTAATCATAGACTAATTGAAATTACAGTTGTAAT
>JAQFZT010000465.1:0-25018 GCA_034696325.1 Camisiidae sp. | reverse complement strand
GGAAAAGTGGCCATTGTGACTCAACCGGTGGCCGCAGGACAATATAAATTACATATTTGAACTCCTCGTTGAAAATATTCTTAAATGCAATCAAATCAAGAATGTGCACATAGGCGAAAATGGACAAGGTCCTTTCAATATAGGTTTGACTGACCTCTTTTGTCCAATTATATTTCTATTATATATTAATTAGTCTGAAAGAAAGAGGTCAGTCAAACTTTTATTGAAAATTTAAACAAAAATACTAATTATTTGAATACTGTCATGTATTGAAACAAAGAGCCTTTTCGAGAACGAAACCAGTCTAATTCCTATTTATGCCCAGTATACAAACAGCTGTTATTTATTCACATATTTTTCAAATTAAAATTTCAAGTCAAGAAGAATCAAAGTTTAATTCATTTATTGATTGAAATTAGGGTTTTTACAAAAAAATGCTTTGATATCAGCATTAATAGCAGAACTGTTCTACTGATCTTCCTTTGAGAGAAAGTATCTCTTAATAATAATTGAATAAATTTGAACTCAAATTTTGGACATATAAAAAATTGATACTTAATGTATTTTATTTAATCAACTAATAAACTAACAATAAGAAAGGCTTGTAAATTAAATTAATTTGTTGTAATGTATTTTTTATTGATAAAAATGAAATACCAAATAACTAGATTTTTGGCCCCCTATTGGCTATCTCTGCTCTTGAAGGAAATTAATTGTATCTGTAATATAGGTAGAGCTGTATTTATCAACTGCTGAATAGCTCTTCTTTTTTTTAATTAAGGTAAAATCTAAGCACTCAGTTAAGTGTAAAATACAATTTTCATTAAATGCATATAAACCAGGCTTAAACTTCTTGAACTAAGTTTTTCAAATGTTAATTACTCTTTTCAAAGGTGTACATACAATTTTCAACAAACTTTTATACTGCATACCAAACTTTTGTCATCAACTCAATTCAAAGCTTTAGATGTTTTGTTAAGCTTCAATGTGTTGACAAGTTATATTCACTTGATTTATTCAACTTGTATTAAATGTGAGCCACTCTTCTTAGATTCAGATAAAAATGACTTTTAAAAAAAAAGTCCAGAATTTAGAGTTTTATGGAGTTCAGAGTTCTCATAAAATATTGAGAGATTAATATAATAATGTTGACAATTAGATACAAGAATCATCTCCAGCATTCATCTTCATTTCAATTAAAGTTCCCTTTATTTGGAAAAGTATTTGTTTAATTGATTGAATTTAATTTTCTTAACAAAACAATGAAATAGATGTTCGGGAGAAACTAAGATTGTATTGTCATTTTAATAATTGTAAGCGCGAGAATCTCTATTACATTGTTCTCTTTTTCATTTAGAAATATTAAATTCATATAAAAAAGACAACAATTAAAAGCCTCTCAAACAGCCACTGAATCCGGCCCTTCAATTTGTTATTGTTCAGGACCGTACGAGCCACCGGACCGCACCAGCAACCTTACGGACTTCGGGCCAAATAATTATAAATTTACACTAAAATAATTTGTTATCTTTGAGAAATATCAAACTTTGAATAAATTTCCATCAGTAGTATTCCTCAGAGCTTTGGATTCCTACTAAATTACTGGAAAATTTTCCGAAAATTCAAAATTTTTGGGTGAAATTCAATTTTTAAAAAATCTTTGATCAAAGACAATATACCGACTGCTGGTTTATAGTAGATAAACTATAAGCAATTCTGTTCAATTTTTTCAGAAATTAAATCATGAACTAATAAAAATGATTAAAAAATTTGTATTATAAAAAGTGAACTTTTTTACTTTCGCTTAACTGTTATTGAGTCAAGAGTTCTATTGAGAAAATTTTTTTGTATTATTCTATCAGAATTTAATATATTTTCCAGAGCTTTTCTAAAGAATATTTGGAATATTACTAAAATTCTTGAGTTCAAAATACTTTAAATTTAGGCAACTTTTCTTTTTTTTTATCCTTTACTCACATAATAAATTTTTTATTAGATTTATAGCTCACAGAACAGGACATCCAATGCATTCAAATGGCTTAATGTTAAAAGCAATAAAACACATGATAAAAACGATATTTTAGCGACCGAAGAGAGTTTGTGTTTTCAACATATTATCATGACTTTTATGCTAGACTTGAAATGAAATGTGTTTTGAATAAAATTCATCTCTAAAATAATGGACTTTTGACCAAATAGTATATCATTTGCAAATGTGGAGTGTATTGGGTATAATAAAAACGTCATATTAACAAAAAAAGCTAATGCTTTCGAGATTACAGGTTCAGATGAAAGCAAAGTTTTTACTTTCAGATATTGAGTTATTTTATTCTTTGAAACATAAGTTTCGAGGTCTTGTCTCTATTTACCTGAACTATTGTATGATTTATTTATGTAAAGTATTGTTTCATGAATAATGAAAAGTTTGAGTTATAATAGGATAGAGACTTTGCAAAATATATTGCTCTTCAACATATCATTATTGAAGTAAATTACAGTCAAACCCGTTTAATGTGAACCAGTCGGTGCGGAAAAAACTGTTGACAATAACTGATATTCACAATAAACGTTTATTATCAAAAAGCTGAGAGCTTAAGCTCTTTTATTATGAACTTTAACTTAAGCTAATTTTCAAGACAAGCTCGAGCTTGAAATAAGAAAATATTAGATCTTTTAGTAAGATTTTTGATCTCAAAATTCTAATTTGAAAACTCTCATGACTATAACTTAAAAAGACTGATTCAGTATTGAAACTCTCGAATGAATTGGATTTGATGAGTTTTGAATTTAAATGAATTGAATTGAATTGAATCATTATTATTTTTCAGATATTTAACTCTATAATTATAATGATATTCAGAAGTTAAAATTTTATTTAAAATTGGCTCAGAAATCGGGATTCTCAACATGAATATAATTTTTGATCCAGTTTCTAAACAGATGGTAAAACGTTTTAGATTAATGAGCGCTATTTTCATGAAACTGACGTTAAGATTTGTAGATATATCAATTTTGTTCTGCATTTAAAATTCTATTTTTTACAATTAAAGTTTGTAAAAAAAGTTGACATTAAAGTATACGATATATGTATAAAATATGATAAAGGTACAGTTGGCAGACACAGTAATTTAGACGGCGAAAAGTTCTAACTAATTATACTTATGCTATTAGAAATACATACAAATATATATATTTGGTTAGAGCTTTCCGCCGTCTAAATTACTGTGTCGAACAAGTTTACAATAAAAAGTGTTGATAATAACCGGGTTTTGATAATAAACGTTTGACAATAAACGTACTGTTTCAACATGAGGTTCAATGGGGAAGGCTTTGGTGCAAGACTGAGGGTTCACAATAAACGAGTTTTCACATTAACCGAGTTCACATTAAACGAGTTTGACTGTAGATGGACATGACTAGTACTGACGCTAACTTGATGTCTAATCTGATAGAATAATTCAAGCCTTTATTTAGTTTTAACCATTATTTAACTGTATTATATCAAAACAATTCATTCTCTTGAAAATATATTTCAAATAATTATTGCTTTTCACAATACATTGTATGGTATTTCGACCTCATTTCCTATCAGAAATAACAACCAGTTTTTTGTTTTTTGCATAATAGAGATTCATGAATGCGAGAGAATTGCATACTTTTATATACATTGAGTGTATTCTCGTTTCATAATAGGAAACTCAGAACAACACTCATAATGTTATTGTGTTTAGAGAAGTTATAGAAGATTTCACAACTGATACAAGTCTATTATTTGAAAATTCTGTGACTACTGAATTGAAAAACAAATCTCAGTTTCAAGTAATGCTAACCCAAGTATTTAAACTCTTTTTTCATTAGGAATGTTTGTTCGGAATGCATTATTACAAACATTCCTCAAATCGGATTCTTCGCCGAAGATCTTAACTTTTTCCAAAGCAATGCTATTGGATATTATATTGATTTTGATGGTATTACATGGCATTGAATTTTATAAAATATTGTTACACAAATATAATTCCATCATTTCAATATCAGTCCTGATTGTTTGATAAAATGTTTACTATTCTTTATCTTCCATTAGTTGACTGAATGGTATTTTACGTCAATCCTTAAGCCTTTTTATAACGAAATACTTTAGGGAGAAATCCTATACATTTAAATACACAGTAAATAAAACGATTAAATATTAATGACTATTTATAATTATCCCAATTAGAGTCTTAAATAATAAGTCGACAAAACTCCCTCACATTCCAAGCAATTAGCAATTGATACCACAGTATCTCAAATGCAAAGTTTTATGAAATCATTTGATTTTATTCCCTCATAACTTGAACATTTTTATCCTTTTCAATATTGTTCTATTGGATACTCTATTACTATGTTTTACATAATTTATTTTTTCATATTTAATATTTATAATATTTTATTCAACTCATCTTTAATAGTTTCCTCTAAAGATCTTTAATGAAAGTGTTTCCCCAAATAAAACTAAAAATAATAGCTTAAGAGCAAGTCTTAATTGTGAAAGATTTTACACGAAAATATGAGATATGAATTAGTTATTGCTTGCTATTAGTTTTTTAAAAACTTCTGCTTAACTAATTCTTAGAAATAAATAGCTTAAATCTATTGATAAATATCTATTTATATTTATAGATCTTGATATAGATATTTGACAAGTCATATTTCATAAGGAAAATTTGAGAAAATAAGTCTAACAAAAAGCTTATAATATTCTGAATGCTTAAGAGAGGCAGATGGAAATTGATTAGTTTTGACAAGAAAATTTGGTGGATAGGGTGACGTTGATACTAAGCCCAGGTTATCTATCCCTTTAGAAACCCAGATTTGAACCCTCCATTCATTGATGAATGAAAAAACCAATTTCAACTTAGATAACAGTTAACTAACTTGCACTTTAATAAAGTTTATTATTAAAGTATTGAGGGTCCAGTACCTCAACAATTCAGTACAGATTATTCAAGATTGGATACGAATGAACTCAATACCAAATAAACCATTTTGGATCAAATTAGTGTAAAAACAACAAATACTATGTGTGGGTTTAACACATTTGTCCACGTCTTGTGGGATACTCTTACAAAATATGAGGCCAAACAACTCAAAGCTTGATTTTGAATTGGAGAAAAAGATTATCTAAGAATTAATGGCTTACTAGTTATGAGAGCAATAGTCCTGAATATGAAGGCAAAATTCAATTTAAGTATACCATAAGATTCAACTAATATTCTTATGAGAAAATTGTTTTTATGCTCAGCTTAAAAAGTAAACCAATTGTTTGCGTATAAAATTTGTTTTTAATTAACTATTTAAGTAACATTTCGAAAACATGTGGAATTTAAAGAATTTTTTCCAAAAGATTAATCTTTACATCTAATGATTGTAATTATGCTTGAATTCATGGAATTAATGATACATCGAATAAGTTTTTTTAATATAGAAGAGAAGAATTATTAGTCAGTAGAGAAATGTTCAGTTGAAGCGCATGTCTAGCGATCTTCATTTGCTGGCAGAGAATATGATACCAAAAATCAGCCGAAGAATACATTCACAAAGTGAAGGAGAATTATTAATAGGAAAAAAGTCATTTCAAGTCTTGCCACTTGTATTGTACTTTCAAGACCGCGGATGGCTATAAAATCTCATTTTCACAAGAAATACTTTTGAAGTAAATGATTGTGTGAAAAATTTCATCAAGTGTTCAGTTTATGAAATAATGATATATTACTTATTTTTCTTAACAGAAAACTGTTGACGAATTTTAATCTACAAAAAACTTTTGCTTACTGTGAATAAGATTTTGACTTTAAATCTCACAGTTTTCACTCATCATATCTTACACTTTTGTCTGATTGAAACATCAAAAGGTATGTGGACTATGAAAATTCAAATCAAATATAACTTATTTAGATAGTAAAAAATTTAATATTATTCGTTATTCAAATAAATTTTCTTTGAAAATAATTCATATTTGAAACAAGGTTGAAGAATTCATTAAAAACTTGCTGAGTAGTATCGAAAATTTAAAGCATATTTCAGCTGAGCTTTCAATTTTCGTCAACAAATTGTAAGTTAAATCTATACTAAACCTTTGGTGGAAAAGTCTTTAATAGTAGAAAAAGTTTAGTTATATTATCTTAAATCAATTTATTGAAGAAATACGTTAAATCGATTCTAGAATCAAATACTTTAAAAAGAAATGTAACTCTTTTTCCAAAATGCCTTCAAATTTATAGCAATTATTATAGGATTAGAAACTCCGATTAAATGTAAAAATGATTAAAAAAATAATTTATTTTCAAACAAGTAGAATATGTGCATAAAAATTGTCAGAATAATTTTCCTGAATTTCTCCATTTTTGTTAATATATAGAAAACCCAGAAAAACGTCATATAGAATTTGATTCGGTATTAGATTAATAAATAAATTCCATAATTTTTGTGAATTTTATTATCGAAGACTTAATTATTGAGAAATTGATGTTTTAAAGTTTCTTTCGTTAAGGCTTCAACTCTAAAGCTCTAAAGCATACAAATATTTAAGTGTGACATAAGTGTAATCCATTTCGCAGAATTAGAGTCTACATAAGGATACATAACAAATATTATTCATTTAACGTTTTTTGTAAGTTTATAGTCATTGAAAGAATTCATAGAAATATTCTAAGCCTCTACTGATCAGTTATATCAAAATATATAAAATCATGAATAAAACATTCTGTGCTTAACTTTTTATCAAACTGAATGTGAAGATACAACTAAACTCATTGTATTGATTAACAAAACCCGTTATTTTTAAGCAGAATAAGCGTTATTAATGTTACTCAATTCGTGGAGTCTGAAAGAGAGAATTCCAAGAAGAGAAATTGCATACATTGAATTACAGTACTTTTTGAGTGTGTAATTAAGGATTAAATGTTCGCTATTTTATTACAAAATATATTTCATTCAATGTCACGCTTGAAAATTTTTGCTCAATTTTGTGCACGAAATGTCATTTCAGGTAATCTTGAATTTGGTATTTTGACTGATTTTTGCACATTTTTGCACATTTTTGCACAAGAACTTCAATAAATGATTATTAAATTAAATAATCTTCTAAATCTACTCTTAAGTATATTTGAAAACTTGAAAAAATTTGTACACTAAGTATTTAGGACATTAAAAATCAATATTTCGTATTTTATTTATATAATAACATTAACTCTACTGAATACACAATTCAAAATTTAAAACTTTTCTCTCTAATATTTTATTCAAAGTTTTCATATAAAGCAATGGAAATTTGTTGGAAATTTATGAAATAATATGATTACCAGAACTCAAATTTGAACCACTGTTTGAATAGCTTTTCAGTAGCAAAAAATTTTGAATAAATTTTTAAAGATATCAAACTATGAGAAAGTTAATGCCTATAATTGGTTTACATAATGATTAAATATTTATGTTAAATTCTTAGTTCAATTCTTGTATTACATGATTCAGTTTGAAAGTTAAATATTCTCAATAGTGAAATAAAAGTTTAGTTTAAACAAAATAAATTATGAATACTAACCAATTAGAAGTTGGATAAATGACTGATATCTTGAAACACTTCAACTTTTATATCATTTAAAGTTAAGATCTCAAGAGATCAAAAAATGATAAACAATAATAGTATATTTCGAAAGCTTTCTAACTGCTCAAATCATTACAGAATCTGCTGAAGAATAAAAAAATTAATACGGATTTCATATTATACTGAATGAAAATTTCAAACTAATTTATTATGAATCAATCATAATTAAGGAGAAATTTTAAGCGGATATTCAATACTTCATCAAAGAATTTGAATAATGTTCTCAAACATTTTGAATATATATAAGAAAGAATATTTGCATTATATTAGGCCTTGAGATATGAAGGTATACCGTAAATAAACTTGCATATTGTGTATAACAGTACAAACATAGTGTGTTCCGCGACAAAAATTTTATTCAGAAAAATCGGAAACTCATTTTAGAAGTCTATCAGATATAAAGAGTATAATAGAATGTTCATAAATGGCTCAGGATATGAATTTTTGCTCCAATAGATAGAAAAGTTTGAGTAAAAAAATAACATTTTGTTGAAAATACATTTATTTTCCCAAATGTACAATGACTTTAGCTTTGCTCTCAGATAAGTTGAATACCTGTACAGAAATACTACGTTTAATGCTAAACAGTTACATACAGTAGTTTTTCGAGTTATCACAATCTAGAATAAGTATCATATGCTTGAATAAAAAAGTATGTTCAACATTGAACAATACATTAAATTTTCATATGTTTTGGTTAACAATAGATTTATTGCATCCAAAAGTTTCAACATTCAATAGTATTTATCTAGTTTTGAGCTTATCCTCAATACTTTTTTATATTCATTCACATTTATGGTAATTTTTGAATTCTGAGAATTCAATTAATTAAAACTTCTTAACACTAAATACATAACAAGTGAAGTGCATTAAGACATGATGAAATTGTGTTTAATTGAAGCGAATGGTAGTAAACATAACATATCGAATCTAATATTTGAAAGAATTTATTTAATGTTTAAAAGTTAGAACAGATAAAAGTCATTTAGGGTAGTGATCATTAATGAATGAATTTGAATGCTTCGTGAACTTGACTCTAGTATTCAAATAAGCGAGACGTGCACATTATAAAATAGTAAATGTTAATTTTCTATTCTATACTCTTAATTGGCTAACAACTACCGTATATTCGAGTAGAATCGCTGATAATATCTAATTATTTTCATTAAAATAATTTTTTCCTTTCGAAAACATTATACTAATCGATTTGAAAAAGTATTTCTCTTCTATATAGTCTAAAAATGGTGGAAAATCGTTAGATTAAGACCAGATTGATAGTAAAGAATTGGGAATTTAAGCATCATCAAGTTGTGGTGCTAGAAAGTAATGAACAAGAAATAAAACTAGTCAAAACTGATATCATCTTATTCTTAGCCTTTACTTAGTCTCAATTGTTGACTCGTGCAGTACATTATTTATTCATGGCTCAGAGCACCCAATAATGACCATTTACGTCAAGTAAATAACCAATTTTTAAGCCTTCGATAGAAATCCTCTCAATTATTTAGAAACAATTTATAGATAACAGCAACAAAGTTCCATTTTAAGTTCAGAGACTCTTAACGATTGTGAATAAATTATAAATAATAAAACTGAGATTCATTATCATTATAGTTATTCAGAAAAAAGAGTTTAAGAGATTTGTTTAGATGTGATTTAGTTTCACTTATGATACTAATGCACTTGTTATATATATTTAATTCAATAGGAATTGCATGACATTAGTTTGATTGCGAGATTATTATTATAATTCAATGAAATAAAACGAATTTTATTAGTTAATCAAAATAAATAATTCATTTCAGATTACTTTTACGTGAGTTTAACGATGAGATAATGAGGAATTGGTTTAATTCTCCAAATATTTAACTCTATCTATCATTTGAAATACATATTTGGAGGTCAAAGTTAATAATCTGTTTTGTCTGAATAAAGGTGCCTAATCATGTCCATAGAGTAAAACAAAGCTTTATTATTCATTTTTCAATCATTAATTTTAAATTTAAACAACTCCAAAACAATTCCAAAAGTTATAAACTGTTCCATCACTTTCTATGTAAATCTTCCAATTAAGTGCTGAATAATTAATTTCAATTCTACTCAACAGTGAAATTAAAAGCTGGCAAAATATTTTAATGGACTTTTTCAACATAAAGATTTGTTATTCATGTTACTATTCAGTTGCTGTCGAATCAATTTCAAGCTTGTTCAAAGGTTTTATTGATTTTATATTTAACTCAAATTTCTTCCTTCATAATGAAGAGTTGATTTCCGTTTTAGAGAACTATTGATTCTTCATCATTAAACTTATTTATAAATAGTTTCACAATAAGTCTCTTTTATTAGATGCAAGAATTGAGATTTATTTCTCTTGAGATCAGACGATAAAGTTTATCCTTAGTCTCTAAGCCTTTCAAATATACACTGCATTTATAGCTACAGAAAATGATTTCATAGCTTATGTCAAAAATGGTTGAATAGGAATTCTATGCATTTGGGTATCAATGAATAATATTTCATCTTTTTGACAGTTATTAACTAACATTCTCTCAATAAAATAGGACTTTTATCTACTTGTATTAATACTTATAAATGGACACTTATATCGAAGCGATTTGTTTCTAAACCCCTAATGGAAAGCCTTACTTATATGAAAGCTTTTGAAAGACTAATAGCAAGCAATAAATAACCAAAAATAAATAATTGATATTTTCTGATTAAACTCACATAAAAGGTAAGTACTGTTTGAGCATTTAAATGCATATACTTTATAGTTTTTACAATTATTTCAAAAACAGATAACTTTTAAAGATTAACTCAAATGAAAACTGTTTTCAAGTTGAAATGTTTTTTCATCTGAATCCATATAAGCGCAACTTTCATTTAAATTAACAAGTCAAGTATTGGCCAAATTTGATTTAACTTTAGTTCATTTTGACTTAAGATTTGGATTCTAAATGAAGAGTCCTCATTACTTTAGTTTTAACCTCAGGCCTTACATGCAAAATATTGCATATTATTTTGTTAACATAAAATTTTAAAATAGTAATACACATTGTACACCAGAAATAAGGAATTAAAAAAGTCGTGTTGTTTCAATTTTGCAAATGTGTCAATTTTGGCTTTTGGGCGCGGAAGTGCTCATGACACCGTAGCCCTTAATGTGATACATACTTCAATTCAGCTCATAGATTGATACCATAGTTGACCATTTTCGACCATTGTCTAACAGAAGTATGTAACATTAAAAGTCGTGTTTAAAAGCCTAAAAAAAGTTTGTTTTACTTGGTTCTACTTAATTTTGATTCAATTGACATATTTTATGTATTAAACAAATGAAAAGTACATTTTAAGGCTTTAAAACACAGCTTTTAATATTCCATACTTCTGTTTAACACTAGTCGAATATGGTCAATTATGATATGAATCGACTCAGCTCAATCAAAATATGAATGACTCGATTGCATTTGACCCTAACTTCACTTAACCTCTTTTTTGGATTTTATTTTAAATCTTTATTTTAACTCATACTCTATCCATATAATTAGATTCAGGATAAGTTTTAATGTAAAAATGGATAGAAATTTAAATAATAGTAAGTAATGATTTTAATAATCAATGTTATTATAAGCAAACTTTGAAACAATGCGTAACCTTGAATGCGTTTTACTCATTTCAGTGCTTTAAGAGTTAGAGTCTTTTGCAATCGAGTCATTCATATGTAAAACACTAAAGACTACAGTGTCGTGAACACTTCCGCGCCCAAAGGCTAAAATTCACACTTTTCCAAAATTGAAACAACACTACTTTTTAAATTCCTCATTTCTGGTGTACACTGTATATCAAATTTTTCATTTAAACTTTTATTTTTCCTTAAAAAATGATTTGAAATTTAGATCCTAAATTACAAATATTTAGATTACTTGTATTGCCTAACATAAGGTTTATATTAATAATGATAAAAACGTGTTTATACTTTAGAAAAAGTTAATTATAATTATTAGAATTTCTGCCTGTTTAATATTTTTCTATCTGTCTGTAACAGTTACTACAATAAGAAAGATCTTTGACAGAAAAAGCTGAAAGTTAATAATTAAAAAACTTGAATCTTCCCTTAATTAAATAAATAATGTCATATTTATAAAGAATATTTCCTTTGAGTTTAATTAAATCCTGAAGCAAAAGAGTGATAGTATAGAATCTTTTGATATAGAAGTCAAACTCAACATAAATGTTTAAAATCAATTTATTAATAAAACGCAAAGTAAATAAATATCATATTTTTTTATTTAGTTTTTTTGATGATAAAAAAAGAATCTGCAGTCGCCTAATTCAAACTCAAGGGCTGAGTCAATTTTGAAATTGATGTCCCAATTAGTTATATAATCAGTTTTGAGAGTTACAATTGTGAGCCAAACTCCACCTAATTTAGTACTTAAATGCTGTTTAAGATACGATTGGATTTCTCCGAAGTCATTCTCTTTCAGTACAGCTTCTTTGGTCAAGTTAAAGACACCATTCTTTATCTCATTTGTAGCGTTAATAAATAATTCATTAATTTTACTATTTCTCGCATTCTTAACCGCTTCCATTTCATGTATCTAAAAATATATGAAGTTTAAAAGCATAATAAACTTTTGAGAAACAATTCATTTATTGATGCAATAAAAATAAAGAAAATCTACTTTATATAACTATTTGATTTGAGGAACTTGTAATGATAAGGAGTATTTTCTTACCATATTGTGACTATTTTTACACTTGAATAAAATAACATTTATATTATTGTATGAAAACCACAATAAAGTTTTGGGCATCGAATCGAAATGAGATCCGATCTCTGCTCTACCGATAAATGAAAACCATTGCGAACCATAGAGTTGATTATAATCTTGTGTTAATTTCAAAGCAATTGAATCAAGTGAGTGATTGTGCTTCAGTTCATCTATCACTATACCAACCGCTTGACTTTCCAAGTCTTGAGGCATTTCATTCCTGATTATTTTGAGCTGACATTCAATGACATTCAACTCCATTAATAACAGAATAGCTGAGAAAATGATCAACATTTTTATTAATTTTAATTAACTTTAATTAAAAGGATGACGCTTTTGAAAAGTGAAATATGACTTTTATTTTTGAAATCCTTAAACTAATATAACTTCAATTCAATTCTACAATCATTTTATTTTATTTCAAAACAGATGTTAAATAACAATTAGAGCTTATAATAAACTTAATAATTATTCTCACGATAAGAATGAGGAATAATATGATATCCTGTAGATTATCTATTAATAATTTATTTTTATGAAATTGAATGATAAAAAATATTGTTTCTTTTATTAACTTAAACTTGTTTTTAAGGCTGATTTATTTTTTCTGATAGACAAAAAATCTAAGACTTCCCAAATCGAATTCCATCGCAAAGTCGATACCAAAATTTGTGTTCCAATCGGAATAATAATTAGGAGCCGCAGAGGTCACGACTATAAGCCAAGAGCCCCCAAATCTTGATCTCAATTCATTACTTAAATCTTCTTCTATTTCTTTATAGCTTGTGGCCGTTAGAGTTACATTTCTGGCTGAATCTCTCATAAGAATTTGATTCGTCATGTTAACACTTGAGTGTATATATTGTCCTTTGTATAGGCCAACTCTTGCACTTTTTATTACAGACAAATCATCGGTCTATAAAAAATTATTCATATATTTTGTTTGTATATACAGTATATTACTTGAGACTTTTCTAGTTTGAAAACTTTTTCATTTATCTAAAATGTAATTCTAAACTAAATGCTTCAATACCTGAATCGGTTTATATAAAATGACTTCTAATTCATTAAATTGAAGCCATAGTAGTGTATTGGGTGCGGCGTTAAGATGTGCCACAAAACCTGTGGGCCCGATAATGTTAAACCATTCGGCACCATAATTATTGTTGAAATCGGTGGTCACATTGGCTGATATTTGATTCAAATTCATTTGATTGATGAAACCATTGCTTATCAAACTGATAGCTCTATTTTTCATGTAGTCAGGCATTGAATTTTTAAGGATCTTTATATCGTCACAACTCACTAAACAACATGTTGATAGAAATATTATTGAAATAACTTTCCGTGAAAGTATATTTATCATCGTTTCTATTTGCTTTTAGCAATACTTTTCGATTTTCTTATCACTACTGAGACTCACTTCAAATTTAACAATATTTCAAATTATTTATTTTTTACAACATTTTATATCATTCTTTTCACATAGTGTTTATCATCTATTTTTATCAACTATTCGCCTGTGGGTTCAACTCATTCATCATGTGATAACACTTATTTGATAATAAGAGAAATATTACCACAAAGTCATAGAAATCTAAATATGATTTATAAGTATTCGAAATTTATTCCCTTTTTGAATGAGGACATCGGATTTCTTTACACTCTTTAGGTCTTTTGAAATAAGTTTTTAAGAATAAAAAATTTGCAAAAGTTTACATTAAAAAAAAGAAAATTGTCAAACAATTTTCAACTTATGGTGGAATAAAACAAGTTTACATTTCCATAATTTCTATCCTTCTGTTTGTCAGTCCGCAGTCAAGCTTTAATTGTCACCAAAAAAATTTTGATTTTCAATATTATTGAAAACTATAAGTTCTGAATTTGAATGCTATTGAAGTGTTTAATTGTTGCTAAAATTATAAAAAGTATAATTTGCATATTTTTGATTATTTAAATTGTTAAATAATGAATTATTACACTACAAGTTATAATACTGAGTCAGTCTTGTTTATTCAATAGCTTTAATCTAATTTCCATAGCATTCTTTGATCTCATGGCAAAAAACATTTGTTTGAAAATACAGATAAATCTAATTAGTTCCAGTCCGTGACTGTTTCGTTGATCTCTTGTAATGCTACACAAGAGTACAGTTAGCCCTAACTCGATAACTTCTTAACCATATTTTCATTCGCTATAATTTTTTATATATTCAATAGATATTCTGGAGTTATATCCTCTGATATTTGACTTACAAATCATAAGGCTTTTAGTCTCACTTTATTCTCAATAGACATGCCTTTAGTAATCATATCTTTATTAACAGAATAAGAACAAAAACTTTACCAAAAGTTAATAACGTCTCAATCCTATATATTTTTGACTTTATATAATATTTGAAGCGTAGATAGAAAATGATATTTAACTGACTTGACATCCGATTTATACTAACTTAAAAATAGTTAAATACAAGTTTTAAATGAATTGCGTTTTAATATTAGAGTTTTTAAAGAGATTATGCGCTTAATCATCTTTTTTCTGATAAACAAAAAATCTAAGACTCCCCCAATCGAACTCCAATGCCATATCAATATCAAAGTCAGTGTCCCAATCAGAGTCATAATTAGGAGCAGCTGAGGTCACGATTATAAGCCAAGAGCCACCAAGTCTTGACTCTAAATCATTTCTAAGTTTTTCTTGAATCAGTTGATAAGAAGATAATCTGAGCGAAGCATTTCTCGCTAAATCCTTTATCGTATTTTCAATGGATGAACTAACGGATGAATGTATATATTGACCTTTATATTGACCGATTCTTGCGCTTTCAATTATAGATAAATCATCGGCCTATTAATGAAGTGGGAGTTAGAAAATAATTACATGTTTTCAATCTGTTTCTGCAATAGATTAACGCTTCATAACTGGTATAGTTTTTTATAAATATTATTCAATACCTGCATAGGTTTGTATAAAATGACTTCAATTTCATTGACTGAAAACCAGAATAATGTGTTTTTATCATAATTAAAATGAGCCACATATCCAATCGGACCAATTATGCAAAACCATTCAGAACCAAAATTAGTGTTGAAATCTGTGGTTAAATTTGTTGCGATTTTACTCAAATCCATTTGATTACTGAAGCCATTCTGTATTAAATGAGTGGCTCTGAGTCTCATCCATAGAGGCATTGTATATCTAATAACTTTTACTTCAGACTCATCACATCCAACTGAGCAGATCATTGATAACAATGCAGTGGACATCATAATTCTGTAAATCATTTTGAGATTTCGGCACTTTTTAGATAGAAAATAACTTTTCAAAACTTTTTCACTTTTATATAGTGACGTATCTATAAATCAACTTTTTATCTACTATTTAGTGAAGGTTTACTTTATTTATTTTGGTTGTTTGTTCTCATGTAAAGATCTTGACATATTAATGGTGACAAAATTTATTTAATTTCCGAGTTTTTATTGGATTTTTAAAAATCAGATCAATATCTTCTACTATAATGTGTTCAATTCATAGATTAATTAACAAATATATTTTGAAAAAGCATATTTGACTGAAATATTAACTTAATTTTCTATTTTCATTTCATTATAAATTATGCATTATTAGAAGATATTCTTATCTAATTCCTCTTCATTACTGACCCAAAAACATAGAGCAAAAACATTTGTTTGAAAATACAGATAAATACAAATAATTTTGTAATACAATTGATTGTGTTGGCAATAATTTTTAAAAAAATAGTATCACAAACTCTTATCATATAATGAGGAAATCGGAAATCTAAAGTTCTAATTAAAAGTAGAATCTATTTTTGTTGCTAATCAACATAGTTTTCTAAAGAAGTTTCTACTAATTTGTATTTTCTTTAGAAAGAATGCTAATGTAGATTCAATTCCTATTGAAGAAGTCATAGGATTATTGATTCTCTGAAAGCTTTTATAAAACAGGACATTAACATACCGATAAAACGTACTCATGAGTTAAAAAAGCTGAAAGGCATAGAACTCATAAAATGTAAAACTGATGGTATGGTAGAGATATAGATGGCATGATTCATATCAATTAGAGATCAAATTATTTAAAGTTGAATAACTCTCTTAATTGAAAAAAGTATCTTCAGTTGAGAGTTAAATGAAGGTTTATATTTCTCTTCTATCAAACTGTTTCATTGATTTGGATAAAAATATTGATTTAAAAAAGTTATCTATTGTTTTTCTGTTTGAATTCCTGACTCCAAATATCTTTGTAAAGCCCTAAAGGTCTAAATATTGACCGAAAAGCTTTGGCTTATCATTAATTTCAATAAATACTTTTGACTTGTCAAAGAGTTGTAACTTATTTGAAAATAACATCTACTTTCGCTTGTGATAACTTATATAATACACTAAAGTCTCTCTTATAAAACAATAGAAAAATATTGAGACCTATCAGTTTTCGAGTCTTTATCCCCATGTAATTCTCATTTTTCGGTTTTTCTACGGTATATAAATATAAATGCAGAGCTCGATAAAACATTTTCAAGACTCGTATGAGTCTCGAGGCTTGCCCAGATCGAGCTCTACTATAAATCCAATAATAATGAGCCACACAATGACAAACCAATATTTTGAAAGATTGAGTCTGAATGAAGTAATCATTCATACCCTATAAGTATTTGATTGTATAGATGGAAGCTTTTCAACTGTCACGTAATACCTGTTTACCATAACAATAGTTGGCATTAGTATTATTCTCACGTAATAACTCAAAACTTTTTGTTCAAACCTCAAATGAGTTCTCTTATATAAACTTGGATTTGACAAATAAACCAATTGTTAAGTTTGTATTTTTATTAAGTAAAGCATTTTTATCTCAAGCGATTATTGTAAGAAACATTTTTAAACTAGGCTTTATGTAATCTTAAACTTAAGGATTTTAACTATAGGTTCACAGAACCATTTATAGATTCATTCTTTCTGTCCGTCCGTCTGTAGCTTCAAATCATATCAGAATTGTATTAATGTTACAAATTCTATAATTTCTCATTTTCAATATTACATGTATTGAGAATTCTATTGGTGCCGAAAAATGATGAATTACATAATTTCTTAATTTCAATATCATCAAAGTGTTCAATACACTGGTCTTTATCGTTCAAATTCATAATTCAATAACTTTTACACTACGAGTTTTTATACTGAGTCAGTCTTGTTATGAAATCAATGCACGAGAAAAGTATAAAATTAGATGAAAATTAAAATAAACTTTTCGCTTCTTAAGAGTTATGCACAAATCATAAATCTCAGACTTATTGAAGTAGTTTTCAAATTATATTTTCATTGGTATAATAATTACTTCATTTTATTCATTTTTGTGAGGCAACGAAAATCAGTTATAAGCTTTTGAATGAAATCTTTCAGTAATTTCGACACCACTTTTATATTTAGCAAAATTATTGTGCAATATTTCATTGTAATGCTTACACTTAATGTTAAGGTAGATTTTTAGATTCTTTAATTTGAATTATGCCTCGAGATATCAGTTTTGAGAAATATCTCTTCGATTGAAACATGAGTCAACTTTCTATTTCTTATAATAATCATGAATACGTATTGAAAGCTTTACTTAAATTATTCAAAAAATAAGAAATTCTTATTAAGTTTATAAGTAGAAGTAAACATGATTGAATTTTTCTGAATGCGTGTAAAAAGATTTTCAATTCATAATTCACTTGAATTAATGCAAAGCTATTCATATCCAACACAACTTCCTATTAAATGCTTAGATCTCTAATAGAAATGTATTTTTTTGTTAAAGCGCAACAGAACAAAGAAGTAAATAAATAAAAACTCAAAAATTAATCATTTAAAACAAATTAAGACTTTGTATACATTCAAAATTTCAATTAATAAAATCTATTGTAAAGCAATTTAATCAAATATAATGAATAAAAATTTGGGTTTATTTAAATGTTTAATACATTTGAATTTGACAGCAATTGAAAATTTGAAATGAGGCGCTTGAGCTTTATTTAATACTTGTATCTTTCCCTACATAATGGATACCTTATAAACTTTGGATATGATTTGAATTATTGAATTTGGATTTATTTAATGAAAACGTTTGAGATTCTCCCAAAATGAAGCTTTTTCTAAGTATTGAAAACTAGGTTAAGTATGTTGATTTGTGAAAGCGTACGAATTTTTCTAGTGCACAATTAGGATACTTAACCTAGTTTTCAATTTTCAACTCAATACAAATTCTTTTAGGACGCATTCAGCTTACATCTGATGAGTTGCGGATGAATAGCAAGATCTAATCAGCTTCTAAGACCTACAATTTTCCCAATATCAAGACATTTTACAAAATTCAGTTATATTATATTGATATCAATCAAAAGCAATTTAGAGCTCTTTATTTTTGATTGACATCCAATAGTAGTCTACAAGTAATATAAAAGTTATCAAAGGAAATGTTCTTCCCGTGTATTATGTCAAATAAATTCAATAAAATTATTTAATTTTGAAGGGTTTCTCAAGCTTTTGAAACCATTTTTCACGTTTGAGAAAAACACTATCGAATTTATCATCTTTATATCCAAGTTATTTGTGTAAGACTTTCATAAAAATGATTTTGTTTTGAAATATTTTGCAAACATTTTTGAAGGGAAGTCATATCTGAAATCATGTAATAAACTATTGAATTTTTGAAAATTTAATTTTCTCTTAGAAAGAAACTCTATTCAAATCAGTGCTCTATAATATTTGAAGCAAAATATCAATTAACAATAGTTTAAATGTTGTTTTCAAAATTTTTTATCATAATATATTATAACTGAATATTATGAAATTCAGTAACACTTCAATAAATTATGAAAGAGTTTGAGCTAACCTTTGGTTAACACCTATTGTTTAGCAAACATTATAAGAGTTGATTCATAAACAGCTATTCGATTGATTTATCTGCTCCTGAAACGTGATTCTAAAGCAACTTAAGAGCTTTAGATTCAATAATATAATCTTCAAAACTAAAGATTAAGAAAATTTTTGAAACATGAAAAATAACGTAATTAAGAAATCATACAATCAATGAAAACATATGAAAAGCTGTGAATTCAACTGATTATAGAACTTGTTTCACTTGATTAATGTTAAGAATCCCTCGAAGTTTTATAATTAAATAATTAAGAAATAAGATGTTTCAGTAATTCTGACTCATTATTTCTGAGAATTTAATCAACTATTAAAACGCTTCTACTAAAAAGATAGAATAATCTTAATTAATGTAAAGTAATATTTTTAATGAGATATTTTAAATTGGATTCATTTCTACGAAAAAAGCATAAAACTATAACTTATGAGTAATTATATTCATTGATTCAGAGTCTCAGTAGTGAGAGATTATAATCTTTATTTTATTTGAATTAAACTTAAAAATTTGATGATGAAATGTAAACCAAATAAAAATAATTTTCTACAAAATTTTCTGTTAGTCAAATTTTAAAGCACAAAAAAGTTCTGTCATGTTATTATCACCATTAAAAAAGTGTTCAAACGCGAGTGTGCTCGAACTTTGAGGAGAGTGAAGTTTATTCACAAGCAAACTGTACGGAACAATTTTTTATTCATTAAAATAGTTTTTTTCAATTAATATTCCATTATTTGAATTTTTCATATATAATTCTTGGTTGAGATGCTCGCTCGAGCGTTGGACTTCACTGATTATAAATATCGATGTGACCTGCGTACATAATACCTGTAAATAGAGTAAAAAAAGCTAATTGATGATCAAACTCAGGCTCAAAAAACAAATAATTAAATACCTGTTTACAAATATAAGGTTATAAGAATTTTGTTCACCTAAATCTTAAGAAAGTGAAAATAATTTGAGTTTAACGGATAAGCTTTCTATTAATACCTACTCTTAATAAGTAGCCTAATAGGTGAGCACAGCCTACTCATATTCTTCATTAACCTCTTGATACTAAAAACAGATAATCGATAACATCCTTTTGCTTATTTAGACGTTCGTTATTAGTCTTGTCTTCATGAACATCATATTGATTTAACTAATTATGATAGAAAAGTCATCCCAACAGAAATACTAATGAAGCTTTAGATTCCAATTAACATTTGAAACAAACCAACTTTTCCAATATCATAAAGACCTAACACAACTCATTTTCACAATTATTATTCAAATATGGGATTTAGTTATTCTTCAATTTTAGAACAGAAATACGAAATTTTTCTTTCGGTGAAAATATCATAAGTTGATTAATGCAATGATTTTTCTCTTTAAACTCAATAACTTGACAGTTGCCAACAGGCTGACAACTTTCCTGGATTAGATGGGAGTCTACTGGATTCGATTGATACCTCCCGACTCCCGGAATCAGACGGGAGTCTATTTCTCCCGTTTTCCAGAAATATTTGAACCAAATCAAAACAATTCTTAGAAATAAGGCGTAAACTTAAATGAAACTAGTTTCGAAATTATTGTTATTAAAGCCTTTGACAACAGCTGCAATTCATTCCATATTGTTTTGCATTAACAAATGTGAGTGTTTGATGAAAGAAACAATTTGAGTATTAATCTTGTGAGAGCAGAAATAATACTCAATTTCACAAAGCAATTCAATAAATTCGCTGATTTTGTTTCTAAAAATAAAATTTTTGTTAAAAAGAGCCTCATCTACATTCAAGTACAAATTTTAAAAATGAATGCTTCTTGAAATGATGACATTTTATAAATTCATTTTTTCGACGAATATAATAACTTAATGAAGTTTTTATTTCTTATAAAAATAGTAGTTAATATTCTCGGATTCGAGTGTAGGTGAGTTGGCAACCGTAATCTCAACTAATTCGAAAGAAACAAACTCAGACTAGTCTGCAATAAATATAATTAAGGATTTATGAATTTTCATTTTTATAATGAGCATATTATGATCTATAGTAGCATTTTAGCTCTAAACCAATTTCAAAAAAACAAAAAGAAAATCTTTGGAATGTTTGTTTGCATAATATTATTGTGACCTTTAAAAGTTGCACTCAATATTGAATGAATACATAACACGAGGAATGTGCCCCATTGTTATAATAGTAATCCTAACCACACTGTTGCAAGGTCTGGACCTTTGGAGAGGGTATCATTTCAAGAATTCTCGAGATTTAGAGGGGTCACAAACTCTCCAATTTTGATTGACAATCCTTTCAGCCAAAATTACATTTTTAACCATTTATTGAGAAAAGGCAAAGAAGGGACCAAAGGATATTTTTCTTTATTTAAAAGCAGAGGGGGACCAAGGTATACTTTTTCAAATTTGGATTTTATTGGGTGGGTCCACCCTAGGCACACCCCTACCTTGCTCAAGTATGGTTCTTACTCTTGTTTATAATCAAAAATAAAATTCCAGTTATAAATATACTATAATGTCTTAACCGAGACCATTCTCTCAGACTTTATTAAGTCTTAACTCAAGTAATAAACACATTCACAATACTTGTCACAATTGTTTCAACCTCTAGTTAGACCACTGCGTGACAGCACTGACCATTAGGTAATGATTTCAAAGTGAGGTGAGTGCCCGAGAGTGCGGGTTATTCATATGAACTGTGGCTGCAAACGGTGATCCACGCACAACTTGTCACACAAGTACAATATTTAAGATGAGGTGCACTCCTGGTAAATGCTCCTCATTAAATTTGAAGTGTACTTACATTAAACCATTCGAATAAATTCGAGTGAAAGTTCAGTAAAAATCAATAATAAGCAATAGTAGTTTAATAGTTGAGCAATTATCAATTTAAATGATAAAAGACATGCAAATTATGTTTCCTATTACTTTCCCTAACAATTGAATAAATATTGAACTCAGGAAATTAAAAAATTTACAATTTATTGAACTTTTTTCAAACAATGCTTTTTAATTATAGTAAAAATTGTACAGTATTTCACTCCTGCTCTCAATTCACATTCAAATAGAATAAAGAAATTTGAAAATGCATTGAAAAGTTGTCTATAGAAAGAGCTGAACTGAGCTAAAATCGAATTTATTGAATTTCTAGTTCAACTGTTTTATCTTGAAATTCGAGCTAAAGTTTTCCGCATTTTGAGTATAGAGTGAAAGAATAGAAAAGGATGTAAAGAATACAAAGCATAAGCTTTATGGCCATTAAACGAAGCTATGCTTATTTTGATGATGAATAAATGCCAGTATTTTCTTCATTACTATCAGTTCTCATAATTATTATTTTCATAATTCTCAATACAAAATCAAGTTCAATATTTGCTCTTTACTATAGGATCAATAGTATATTGTTTATTACGAAAACTATTGTTGATTAAAGAGAGTCATAAAAAATGTTATGTTCCGATACTTTTCAAGAAACTTGTTTTGTTATAGTTTTTCCCTCAGAAAAATGAACTCATAATAGAGAATAGCAATGAGGGGTTCAGATAAGAAAATAACAGTAACATTAATAGTGTATTTTATTGCGACACTCACTGACCAAATGTGCTCTTTGTGTCCAAATTATTAAATTGAATGACAAGATTTATTGGTTCGCAAGCGAAGCATTTTATCACGAAATCCTACACAAAAAAAGGCTTAACTCAAAAAGTTTTCATTTTATATTTTTATTTCAATATAAGTTAAATAAATAATTATTCAATGTATAAGATATTGTTCACTTACATATAAATCATTTCAAACAGTTATCAAACAAATATTTCAATCAGAGTTTTGCCTTTATTTCAAATTAATTTAGTATTCTCTCTGAGTTTGTTTTCGTTTTATATTAAAATAAGCCTTTTATTTCATTTTCAAATCCGATTGTGTTATAGTATAACAGTTATACTTCGCTGACTGAACCTTATTATCCAAAGTAGTTTTGGTCTTAAGTCGTGTGAAGTAAGAGAACAATAAGAAAATTCAATAAAACAAATTCTTAGAATATGAGAAGAAAAGAAAGATAAGAAACATTGAATCTAAAAATTTGAATTCATATACAAAATCACAACATAATCACGTTATCGCTGAACGAGTTAAACAAACTTTTTGACGGATGAGTGAGATCTTCAAAGAACATGACAAATGCATTGATTCAACATTTAGACATTTAACTATAGTTTTTATGTTTTAGTGCATAAGTGCACAATAATCCATAAAACATTCGAAGCCGACACTCAAAGGACTTACCGACTATTGTCTTGAACTTTTGTTTGGAACACTTTTCTATATGTATCTGTGCCACAAAAAAATCGATTCCGTATGATTTAATTTTCAATGTTTTCAATACTAATATAAATCCCTTTAATCAATTAAATAGAGAAATGCTTATGAATAAGTTATGAAAAGACTTACCACATCTTCTCTCTCTCAATAATGTATAGTTCTGTAACCCAGACAGCACACTCCAAAACCAGACAGGTTAGGTTAGGTTAGGTTGTAAGTCTGGTTATGAGGCATAATAATTGACAAGCAGTTTCTTGAACTTCATATTTTATTTCATAATTTAAACGTTTATCTATTTTTTAGTTTTCCCTTTTTTATTCCCTTTTTTCACTTTTCTTATTGAATGGTATCTCAAATTCAATCAAACTTTTCTCAATCATTATGTCTCATAACTAAGTCATAACGAGTTTCAATTGAAGAGAGAACTGAGTTGAGCCTCTGAATAGAATAGAAAGGATATTCTGGTTCATTGATATTTCACTTAATTTGAGTTTATATAGAAAACACGAATAATATAAAAGTGATTTTTTGCGACACCGATACATATACTGTATAATCTATTGAATACATAATAATAGATACAATACAATCTGATATAAACAGATCTTTTCTTCCATGAGAAAAAGGTTCTCGTTATAAAACTTGTAATACAAGTTGTGTTATGAAAGCTTTGAATTTGAAAGTAAATACTTTGAAAATATATATTTTTGAGCAATATATCATGCGTACGGTATTAATAAATAAGAAGTCAATGGCATCTTATGTACATTTTGGTCATTTTGTTCTGTTTACTTCTAGATTTTTCCATTTAGTTCCAAGTTTATGACCTTCAAGTAAATATCTATTCATAATAACTATCAATAAAATAATATGGTCTCAACAATCTATTCACAAATATATTTTTATACTTATTTCAAAAATATTAAGATTCTTGTCTTTTCCGTTCACTAAAAGCACTGGTTCTCTCCATTCATCAAATCAATAGAAATATTAAAAGAAGAAATATTTCATGCAAAATAACGTGAATAATTTCTACAGCCCTTTATAATGTATTTTGATTGTTATACAAATATGAATTCATTAAATTAGGTTCTCATAGAAACATTCAAAAAACAAACATTTCTCACAATTTCAATCTCAAAATTTTCTAGAATAAGTCATCTTTAGAGAAATATCACAGAATATTCTTTTAGAACCCATAATCATCTGATTTTTTGGTTCAGTTTAAATCTTATCATAACATGAATCTAATGACAAGAAAATAGTTTAATGAGTTGAGTAGAAACAGTGATGGCAAACGCTCGAGCGGAAGGCGCTCGGTGGTGAGCGCGAGCGCCGAGCGCCTAAATTTAGCCGAGCGTG
>JAQFZT010000464.1:0-25074 GCA_034696325.1 Camisiidae sp. | reverse complement strand
TTTCGTATAAATAAATAGCAATTTTGTTACATTTCTATTAAGTTTTGTCCATTTTATAACTCAAATACTTAAAAAAGATTTTGAGACGAAAATTCTGGTATAATTGTTAAGTGTTGTGAGTCTGAGAGCTAACAAATATGACATTGAAGAGGTTTGCATACAATTGTGTGTTATAATATCGAGGGCTCTTTAATAGGGAGCACCATATTTCGGCCGTTCACGATTCGCCCGTACCCTGCTTTCAATCCTCTCAACTCTCAATAACTCAAAAGTAGACCAAAGATAACTTATTTTAGCTGAAGTATAATCATTTGGAATAATTATCTCATTTTAAATGTTAAGTTAATACAGCGAGAAAACCCGAAGGTTTCGACAAAGTTTCAACCCCTGCACACGGCAATTACCTGTGTTCGCTCATTTCGCGCACGTATAATTTAAATACAATTAATAATTTTGTTATGTTATAAGAAATAAGTTATCTTTAGTTTTACTTTACTTTTGAGTTTGAAAATGGGATAAGTTTTTTGGGAATTAGTTATTGAGGGGATTGAAAACAGTGTGCGGGCGAATCGTGAGCGGGCCAAATATGAGCAGCTCTTTAATGAACTCTTCACTTACACACTCACTCACAGCTCACACTTATGGATTAGAGATTAGTTATCATCTGTTGACCACCTTATTATGAGAAAGTAATGAATACTCGAATAATGAATGAATAAATTCTGTTACTAAGCATGAGATGATGTTTCTATTGAAAGCCAAATCACTTAAAAAACTAAACTATTTTTTGAATCTAAAAAACTTTGTTTTTAACACTTAGAAAATTGAGATAAACTTAAAAGAGTAAAAGATTTTTATTAATAATTGTAAAAATCATAAATATATTTATAAATTAATGATAGTAAAAGTGATTTACTAGTACTGATTAGACAAGACTCTTGAATAGGCTCAGGCTCAGGAACAAGGCTCAGAAAGTGTCGCCATATTCAGGATCGATTTCAACGTTATTCAGATCTATTGACTCATTAAATCTTACGGGATATTCAAGTTGATTGCCTTTATCCCAAGTGTATAGCTTTTGATATCTAGGATTGTATGAAATGAAATTTGTTTGACTGAAAGGGTTCGTAAAATCTATTGAGACATCAATTTGTTGATTTCGATACAAGTCAAATGCGAAGTCAATTTTAGTATTTCTTTCAGAAACACTTTCGACTCCATAAAGAACTCCACAAATAATGAACATTTCGCCAACAGATTGATGATCAATAGTTAGATTCCAAATATATTCGATTTGTGTTGAGTTGAACTTCATAATGATTGTATTGTTAGTATAATTACTCGGAAATATAACCCACAATCCGTTCTCATCAGTTGCGATATCCATATAATTATATTGTGTGGTGTAAAGAAATTTGTTGCTTAGCTTTTTAGTTGCATTGATTACATTAAGATATGATGATTCGTTAGTTTTGAGGTTAAATATAACTAATTTATTGGTTCCCTCTTCGCTATAATAAAAAGATCCGCCATATATTGCTTGAGAGTTGCCAGAAAATTGATATAAAAGGCTATAATTCTTGGAAATTTCTTTATTCCTAAACGATTCTTTACTACTAAATTCACTCAATAATTTCTTTTCATCTTTGGTGGTCAACCAATATTTGTGTTCATCTCCTGGCTTGAGAGGCATTGGGTCTCTCATCCAACAGCCCCACTCAGAATCTGAATCGCGATAGAATACAGGTTTTCCAATTTGGCTAAGAAGACAATCTGAAACATACAAATAGATAAGTCTTGTTGTCATAAATCTTTTAACACACGACACGACATACGATTAACTCTTTTAGACAAAGCCCTCCACGAAGTGTTATTATAAAATGAGGCCAAACTAACGGAAGCTATTTTGGATCTGCCGAGTCCTTTGCATTTGCTTTGAACTATTTGATTGCATTCTGGACATGGACTACATTCCGGAGTTTCAACTGGAGGTAAAGGAACCTTAAAATATAAATCAATACTAAGTAAGAACTGAATGATTAATTTGAAGATAAAATTCAAATTTGATAGTATTTTCTCATAGAAATAAAAAATAATTAAATGACTGTATGTTTAATTATAGTTTACCTGACCATAAATAACATATGAAGGTTCTTCTGTTTGCTTTTTGGGCAAACGGGGATCAATTTCTACAATTTAATAAAGAGTTTAAATTAATAAGTGATTAGTTTATGAGATGAACTCACCGTAAATGGTGAATATTCCATGAGTTTTTCCTCTTTCATTTTTAGTGATACATTTATACAAACCATAATCATTTGACTCAATATAAGTGATATTCAGAACAAATTTAAAGCTATACGAGCCGTGCTCTTCTTGATCTAATTTATACTTCCAGTTGCCTTCAATGATCTTATTATCACCGAATAGCCAATAACTGAGAGGTGGTGGAAACGCGTCTACATAGCATTCAAGTACAGCAAAACTGCCATTAACTGTTCCAACCATTTGATTGGGAATTGCAATCTTGACAAGTGGTGGAACTGAAAGACATTAATATGATGATTAGATTTAATTGATTAGTTGAGTAATAATTAGGCGGACATACATGTGACTTCCAAATTGTATTTTTTGATAGCAGCAGGTGGTATGCCATTAGTGGCTATGCACACGTAAATGCCTTAACGTAAATCATCCATTAATATAGTCATAATGATTAGCCATGCATGAAATTCAATCAAAAGAGATATAATCATTATGAGACATACCCATATGATCTCTATTTATACGGGAAATATTGATCCGGTTTCCCTCTATAGTCGTGTCTGTAGTTATTTAATTACATCAGTTTTAAGTTCACGAAAGTTTGATAAACTCATTACAGAACACGATAACTCACGTGAAATAGAGCCTAAAACTATAGCTTTATTGTCATCGCGACGCCATGTAATATCTGGTTTCGGATTACCACTGGCCGAACACTTCATTCTTACGTTTTCATTCTCTTTCACTACAATAGTCTGTTGCATATCAGGTGAATCCCCAATCATTGGCGGAACTATTATTGTGCGGCACAATTATATTCAGAGATCATTTATAATCAAATTTTTATACTTAATAGTGTTGCGTTGGAGTGTTTCCAAGTTTGAATACCAGGTATTCCTAGTAAATACAGCAAACATGTAATTGTCAATAACAAAAAAATTCACATTATCTCAGCCTTTATCTAAAACATGAATATCTTACCATTGATTCCATTAGTCCCCGGTGGCCCTCTTTTACCTCTCGGCCCTGCATTGACCAGAATAAGTAATAGTAAAAGAAAAAATATTGACAATTGTATTTTTGATAAACAAAAGTATGCCGTTGAGCACAAATAAGAAATGGAAGACATAGAATCCATAGCAATACAAGTCTATGAGCCTCACAAGAATCAGACTCGTATTATTGACCGGCATATATCGATCCAAAACATAAGAAACTTCTCTGACTCGAGTCTAAGCATTGTTTGGTGAACACAAATTATGGAGAATATAACGCATTATGACTCAAATTAAAGTAAGAAAACAAAGTGAAACTTTCAATTTGTGCTCAAATTCTTTTCTTCTGAGAAATTATAGTAATTTTATACGATTACAAACCTGGCAAACCTATAATAGAAAATGAAATTTAGTTCAATTCCAATTGAATTGTTGTTGAATTCACTGAGAATTTAACGATTAAGAATGAGCTGATGAAGAATAATTACCTGTCATGCCTGGAACTCCCTATTAAAAAACACAAAACAAATCTTAAAGTTTGTAAAGTTGATTTAAGATACAAAAAGATTAATTTCTTCATGAACTTAAAGTTTTCTTTCTAAATAAAATCAAAAGAAAATTTTCTAAAATTAATCAATACCTGAATTCCACGCTCTCCTTTCATACCATGAATACCTATTCAAATAAACTTTGAGTTATGTTGTAATAAATTCAAAATATATGAAAAAATAAAAGCTGAGTCGCAAACAGAAGACAATTTTCAGTTTTCAAATTATTCATAACTTTCTAAATTTTATTTCAAACAATCTCTAGTGAAAACTTTAATCAAGAAAATGTTTTCAATTGAATTACTCTATATTTATCATTTATGATATAAAAAACAATTTGGATCAGTTTATAACTCTTGACTTCATTCCATAATCAATATGAATAATGATAATTGTATACAAATGAATACAAAATACATTTCGAATGTATGTTAACAAATAAAGTTCTCAATTTGTCTACATTTGCAGCTTGTCTATGTAGTTATCTATATAGTTTTCATTTTAGATACTACTGCAAATAGAATATGTACAGTTACTAGAAATGCATTATTAATAATTGAGTTCATTTTATGCGACTTCAGTATAATTCAATAATTGATTACATAAATGATGATAACTTTCTTCTTGAAAATATAGCCATAAAACAGCATTTATATAAGTTATTTTTAAAAATTGGAATTTTTTCTATTAAATTACAGCAAAATATAGTAAGATTTGTATATAAAAATATTTGTACATTGATTTCATTCATTATTGAAAACTGAAGGCATGTTTTAAATAAATAAATAAGAGAGAGAGAGAGAGAGAGACAAAGATGCTGAAATCATATAAACAAATTCAAATGAATAAATAAGTGACTCAAAATTTTTTTAGGAAATTTGTTGGAAAAGGAATCGGAAATTGCACACAAAGTTTCTATCAAGTTTTGGAGTGCAACTAAAAAAATGCCGAACAAGTGTTAGTGGGGGACAACAGGCAATGCTAAAGAAGCTTTATTTTGAGAGGTTCAATTAATTATATTTGGGTTCATTGTATTAAAAGGCAATAACTTATTTTCAACTGCAAAACTTGTTAGATGTGATCACTCCTTAATTATTTTATCTGAAATTATAAATATAATTTGAAATGACTGTTTAGAACTTATCAAGTCTTTTTACTATATATGGATAAGAAGGGAGTATTGCTGACTGAAAATTTCAATAGTGATGGCGAGTTTAGAAGTATTTCATACTTATAAAAAGGGAAATTTACTTTTTGACTTTTGCATTGTAAATGTTTAATAAGTAGTAAGAGAAGGCTTTCAATACATTGAGAAAAATACTCAATTATTGAAATTGATCTTCAATTGATTTATACTTATGAGTTTGAACTAAACTTGAATTCTCAAAAGAATTATACACAAGTTAAGTGATCTATATTTTATAAATGCATAATACTGTATATACTGTATAGAACATTTTCATTGAATTGTTGGATAAATAAACTTAACAGTGAGTGAGCATTTCAAAAATAGATTCGGCGATTTTAGTAAATCCTCAACTAATACTATGGTCAAAGTTATTCTCATAACAGTTATCATTATTTGGAAAATTGCAAAAGTGTTAAACTAACGTCTAAGTAGAATCTTGAAGACTAGATCGACTTGACGACTAGATTGATATTTTGTGTATAATATTTCTATTTTAATATAAGTTTAGCTCCAATAAGTCAAACAAACCTTATAATTTAGTTTAGAGACTAATTTTAAGGTATAAATAATTGTAATGCTTCGCATATTTGACATTCAAGTGTAAAGTACAGTATATTTATTTTTAGGTAAAAGCATTGCATATCAATAACTGAGTTATTGATCGAGAACGTGACTGCGGAACACAATTACAGATCCAAGCATTGAGATAAGATACTATTGTTGTACAATAGTATATAGTTTATTATATTCTACCATTACATCGACTTTCGTTCACTCGATTTTTCTCAACTTTGAAAAAATAAATTCAAAAATAAAACTCCATTACATTGAAATGATCAATAATTTCAATTTAGTGTTTTGTATGCCATATCAGTGAATGTCATATCAAAAACCATAGAATCAATTAAACTTTATTCAAGTTTTTTCACTCGAAGATCACAAGTTCGCTGATATGGTCAGAAATCGGTCCAAAGTGTTGATATGTTAGACGTGCAAACGCTTGACTACAGGATATTTTCAATGTCAGAATAATAACCGAATTATATTTGTACATAATATGACTGCAGAAGAGACTCGATCACGATTTCATATGTCTACATATCTGTCATGAAAGCTGTTCCATAATAAGCAAAAGATGCATTAGTTTAGCTGATACTGTGAATGGCGAACTTTCTCTTCTGATAAAGTATTCAAGTGAATCTTCTTTAGATTAGCTTTACTGGCATTCTTTTAAGTGCATTTATACGTAATAATATGTTATCACCTTTACTTTGAAAAGAAGTCATTCCTTTCACTTATATTTATGGATAGATTCACAACAACTGCTCTCTAACTGGAAATATTACAGAAATCAATGAAAATAATTACTTTATTACTCAATATTTAGAAAAATAAAGTTAACTTTTATCTGATTTGTCTCGTTATAACTGCATTGAATTGAGGACAAAATTATAATTTTGACTATAAATAACACTCGAATATTTCTTAGAACTTTGAAAAAATGATTATTTCTTATGATGAAAACCGAAAGGAATAAATCTTGATTTATAGAAAGAGGTCTTCAATGAGAATAGTTAGGGAATTGTCGATCTAATATGGCATAAGAAGGTCTCGCATGCTTGATATGCATAACTGACTAACGTTAGAGCCAACTCTACTAACGAAGTTTACAACAAACAGCTCTTATTTTTCAACAAACAGAATGATGCAAAACTTAACTTACCATTTGTACCATTAAGACCTGGTTCAAAAAAATCAAATGAGAGTTAAGATCAGTCAAAGTGACAAAAAAATTAAGCATTAGTCAAATTCAAGAGTAATTTAAAATCTGATATACTTTAATGACACATTTTTTCATTAAATAAATTATCTCAAGTGTCAGTGATTATAATCTCAAGGGTTGAAAATTTTTTGAAAAATCTCAATCTTTCTAAACTTATTCATCTTTACGCCATTAATTGAGATGAATAGCGATTATCCTCGAAAAAACTTTCATCAATTACTGAAATGATCTAAAAAATTGAAGTGAGTGAGAGATATGGTAAAGATGTGTTTGACTTTTCTTGAATTCAGTTATGAGCGAATGGAGAGATACTATTAAAAAGATTTCTAATGATTTAGTTATTTTAATGACAGATCAATAATTACACCCGTCTTCACAAAAACGCTGATATCAATCATTGGAAACTTAAGTTCAGAACTTTAAATCATTGATATCTCAAATCACTTGTTTAATTTCTCTGTCTATACGCTAACGTTGTCTTTCCAAAACAGATAATATTTGCTTTAAAATATACTTTAAAGAAATTCAGGGGAAATTTCTGAGCCTCTATTGAAGATTTTCATCAATGTATTAATGATAAAATATTTAAAGTGTATTCAGTATTTTTCTCAAAAATTAAATTTGAGTTATTTAATAAATATTTTCAAGTCAAAAGTTTATAAATTTCTGGTTTTTATCATCAAAATGAGTCTCAAATAAATTCTACATTTAAATTAAATTCAAATTAAAAAATTTGATAACGAAATCCTTGAGTTATAATATGACACCATATTTAAAGCCCTGTAGAATACATACCGGGTCGACCAGGAATTCCTGGCAGTCCGGGCAACCCATCCTGTCCGTTCTTGCCATCTCTTCCTGGAGTGCCATCAAGTCCAGGTTCACCGGCCAGACCTTCTCTTCCGTCAAGACCGGGTTCACCTTATGAGTTGGATTTAGTAAAAGTTAATTTTAACAATAGTCATATAATCGTATTCTTTAAATGATCGGAAACTATTTAAGTATTGATTTTTAAATCAAAATCAATTTAATGAATATTTGATAGAGAATGAAAATAAAATATTTGAGATCAATATTATGAGTGATGATTAACGGTGTTAAGAGTCAAATTTAACAACAACATAGAAAAATTTAAATAATAAACCACTAATTGAAAAAATGTGTAGCAATAAGTAAAAGATTATTTTCTTTAATTAATTGAAAATTAAAGGTTTAAATTCCTAAACTACTTTTTGAACTACTAAACACATGAGAGCCCTGAGCCTATAACTCTAATGACATTAAATATGTTTCGGAGCGTTTTACTTAACATTTAACATTAAGTTATCAGATAATTTGAAATTATGATGGAGTGCAAAATGAATACTAGCTTAACACGAGTATTCATTCAGTTTTCAACTATAGAATCAAATATTATATTACAGTTCGTGGAGAACCGATTGATAAAAAAATGAAATTATTCATAAAAACTTATAATTTGATCTGTTCTGATTTCAAATTGAACGAATTCATAACTTTAACAATTTATTTACTTATACCAGTATTTGTGGTGACATTTATTAGATGAAAAAATGTATTATTTGTTTGTTTGATCATTTGAAGAGTTTAGAGAATCATGTGTTTGTGTTCTGATTGTGTTTGATTATGATTCATTGTTATGATTCATTGTTATTCCATCTATAAATAAGGTTTTTGTGAGGTTCGCATCTATTTATCATTTGCGATGCATTGGGAATAGAGAGGGAAAATGTCTTTCTTGTGGATATTATATAAATTTTTGCACGACAGCATACATTCAACTTGTAAAGGATATTCTGAAATGTAACTCTATATAAATTACACGTCGGTTATGTTGTCCCGAGAGTAACAGTTTAAGAAAAATCACAGATAAACTATTCAGGAGAATGTAATTTAACACAGTATACATCGATGCGTCTGCACTACTGTTACAGTAAAAAGCGTTTTCGAATATAAACCGATAATGTGATTATAGGTATCGATTGAGCAGTTCATAATGATTGTGAACCAGAATTTAATTCCAACATTTATGAGATTTGTTTGATAAGCCTTCGAGGCTCTAATAACTTTTGTGTTAGAAAACTCAATCCTTCGATACATTATTTCAAAATATAAATTAATTTTCCTATAAATTCTTATATGAAATCGTAATTATATAAATAACTTCGAAAGCTTGAGGAAAAGTTCAGAATTTGAAGTAGTGTACCAAATTTGTAAAAATTCTACCTCCACTCCACCTCCACTGTAAAATCAATTACCTCCACTGAAGTCAACTCCACCTCCATTACTGCTTCACAGTATAAAAGTTGTATTTGTTTAAAGTTTTGAATTACAAAATTGACAGCATATATGTTGAGTGCGTTTACAAATCGTTTTTACATTTGTCAGATTAATATTTATAACTAAATAAATAGTGATAATTTGAGAATAATGTCCCTAATAAGAATGTCTCACTAGAATCCACTCCATTCCCACTAAAAATTTTATAATCACCTCCACCGCCACTCCACCCCCATTGAAAAATAAATTTTCACCTCCACTCCGTTTCACTCAAATTTTACACCTCCACCTCCATTCCAGTGGAGGTGACCTTGGAAACACTAATTTGAAGTCAAAACATCTTATATAAGAAAAGAAAGTGATTCTTAATTTCGAAAAGAGTGTTTGGAATATCAAATCGGAAATTATATGTTTGCTAACTATAATTCAACAATTTGAGGGCTCAAAAGCATGAAGAGGTGAGAGTTTCAAGAGTGGAATAGCATTTCCATTAATTAATTTTTTTCTGTGCAATAAGTTTTGACTTAATCAAAATTAAACGGATTTCATGATTAATCTCCGAATTTTGAATTTGAAGAATTAAGAGATTTCGTTCGCATTGTTTTCGATGAGCTACTTCTTACCTTTAATTCCTTGCCTGCCTGGAGGCCCGAGAGGACCTTTACTTCCTTCGGATCCTTTATCACCAATGGGTCCTCTATCACCTTTATTTCCTTTAAGACCTATACCGAAGGAAAATGAACATTCCGTTAGTGCTGAGTCAAAAGCAGAGTTTGAAAGTTGGGAAAAATTAGCCCATCATTATATAGTAAAAAGATTCTCCTGCTTAGCAACGCAAATAAAAGAGTCGATATTACACTAGAAATGCTGATATGGTTTCTGAAATAAAAGAATTTTAAACGACTTCGTGCAGGAAAAAAATGTAAGTTATAATATACTGCATGATGTTTTGGAAATATAAGGGCGGATGAGAAAGAAGAACATAAGCGCATTACATACTTTTCTTTTATTTTATTGATGCATTTTAAAAGCATTCGTAGAAAGCGTGCGAAATACAGAATAAACTTCTCCGATACCTTCGAGCTATGGACTACTCTATGACAGTATTCTCGAATTTTTCCTTTGATCGCCAACACATTATTTTATATGAATTATCAAAAATATAACTAAATCCCTATAGCTTTGTCTATAAGTCGCTCATAGCTATCATTGCGCTGTCATAATGATCAAAGTTAAGTAAAATGACTATCACGTCAATAAAAGATAGCAAAAGAGTATTCTAGAGTAAAACATGTAAATCCTTAGAATTTTTTCCGAAAAATAATTCTGTCTTAACTAAAGATTTAATATATATCTTAACATTAAATTTGAGTTTTTTATATACCCTCAATCAAACTTTTATTTGAATTTAATAAAACATTTCAAATATCGAATAAAGCGAGGAATGACTTTTCAAATGCAGTTCAGACCATTCTAGACATCTTTATACAGTACTTTCCTTGTGGCCAACACTTATTTTGTTAGATCTCTAACTCAATGCAATGCATTTGGTTTCTCAAAATTCTAAAGTTTAAACAGTTCTCATCCGAAGCACTTTCACTATTGAATAAAACTTTGTTTGCAAAAAGTAACTCTACTTTTCTAAAACTTATTTTATTGATTCTTATCATCGAATGCCACACATAAATGCTATCGAACTCAGCATTAGCTCAGCTTAATCTGAGATTTTTGTGTATAAATTAACAAACTTTCCACAAGTCAATCAATGCAAATAAAATTTGTTATCAATAATTTGAATAAAAAACAATATTTTCATACCATGAGGTCCAGGAGGTCCAGGTTCTGATGCTGGACAATATTGCTTAGAAGAAAGACAATACTCTTGAAGAACAGGCAACTGAAAGAGAAATAAGAAATTAAAATTAGATTTGAGCCCAATATCAATATTAATATATTATGCGTTGCATTCGTAGCAAAAAAGATAAGTTATTATCATTTGGAAAGAGATGATGAATGATGACAATTATAAAGTGAGTGTGCATTATATCAAAAAATACTGAGAGGTTGTAGGAAATCATAGTAAAGCCCTAGTGTGGCATTTTCTTTGAGTTTGACTACTTTTTTATACTTTTCACTTCTACCTCAAAATCCCTGTTCACATAAATTTTAGTTGAAATGAATGTGTTGTTTCTTATATAACTTACTCGTTAGACGTAAGCAACAAATTCAACTCTAACTCACAACAAATATAAACAAAAGCTTGGATTTTACGACTTTTACTAAAGTCACATTAGACATAACACAACATAAAATTGTATCATGAAATAAGACATTACTGTTTTCACTTAAGAACAATGCAAATTGGAGGCAAAAAATCTAAATGATTAATCTTTGTGTACAGAATGCAAATAAACTTAGTAATAGAATTATGGGAATTGAAAACTGCCAGGTGTTGTTCAATTGTGGCCAAAAACACTAAACTCATACCCATGCGATTCAATAATTGTTAGGCATTTATTTATTTAGAGAGAGCTTTTTCATTCTACTTCACTTATAGTCACTATAACTTTGACTATATTGTTATGCTTACTATAATGCCTTCTTACACATTCTTATCATATTTAGCTAAACTTATTTCTAACATATTATTCCAATTCCAAAGACGTGCTATGATAAAAATTTTATAACTTTCCAAACAAGTGAAAATCTAAGATCAATCCAATGGATTTGTAGTAAAGTTCAAACCATCAATTACCGGCTTTGAAAAATGTCCAAAATCAAAATGTTTAAATCCTATTGTCATACCCTTAATACCTTTAAGGCTTATTAGACTAATTTTACTATAAGTTAGCATTGAGACTATTATTTAAATCTGAAACCCCAAGAAACATCTCCGACCACTGTCGTTAAGCGTCAACGCAGTTTCAATATAAATTCCTCTTAATATAAAGTAAATTCTAGTAAATATATCATTTTGATTTGCGTTGAAATTCTGATTTATAACCATAATATGGCTTTACATGCAAACTAGGATATTAGAAGAGGGCAAACAGGTTTTGGATCTTATGGATTAGGACATTTTGAAGTGCCCCCTCTTATTTGCACATAATTCAAATGGTCTCTTAAATATGTTGAAATAATGTGGAATTTTAAGAATCTAAAGCAGTAAGTTTTGATATAAAGTTATGGGCTAATAGAAGAACAAACAAACATCGAACGATCCAGAAAATCATTCATTAATCATTTATTTACAAATACTATACTATACAAGTACAGTAGCTTTTATAGAATCAATTGTTTAGCTCAGTATAGCATAGTGTACAGCAACCGAATTAAAAATATGTCAATATGCCGGAAACCCCAGTGTTAAATACAAATTTAAATCTTAATCAGTATTCAGTAGTAGTTATCAACCTCTTATGAATCCGCATAAATATTTTTAAATATTTTTATTTTCAATCATTAGGAAAGTGTAAAGTTTTAAATTTTCAATTTTCAATTATATAATAAGTCATTCAAATCAAATAATGATTGAGTTCAAATTTCATTAATTCTCACTTGTCAGTTACAGTCTCAAAAATTTGCCAAAAAGTATTTGAGAGTATTCATATCTCTGTAGAAAATTTTTAGAAAATAAGTCGTTTGAATAATTTGAATAAATGAAAAAAATTTTCTAATAAGTCTAAGTAAGTTAAGTGAAAACTACTAGATTTAGCGCTATTATTGTTAGTTTGAAAGTTTTGAGTAATATTTTTAAAAATTCAAAACCCAAAGAAAAGAGAATGGAATCATACATTATTTGATAGATTTTAAAACATTTTTTATTAAATGTCAGAAAATAAAATCTCTTTCCAGAATTAATTGTAATTCAAACAAATAAATGAAATTACTTGAGTTGACAAGAAAATTTTAATTGTGAGCAATTTTAATTTGATTTCATTGTTTTGCTGAAGTAAGACTTAATTTGAAGCCGCATTTCTTCTCATTACACTAGTAATGAATTTGTTTAATTAAATGCAAATACATGTTGTTTGACCCAAAAGAAGAAGAGCTACTTTCTCATTACTAAATTCGAGAACTAGTCGAGATTCGAGGCTTGAAGCAAGTAATTTTTCAAGATTAGATAATCTCATTTCTCGAAAATGCCCACCACTAATTGGAAGAAATAAACATTTAATAATTATACTAAATAGAAATAACACTATTTAAAACTAAATCTCATGTCTGGAAAACATTTTTGAAAACTTTGGCTGAGGTATTGGCCCCTTTCAACATGTATAGTCTGAATCAAATCATAGCAAAATCAATCTACTGTACAATTACTTTTCTTAAGATTTTCGCAAATTTTATTAAACAAGTCGAATAAAATTTATTTTTAAAAATTTTTGGCATCTGTTTCTCTTTGCGAATCGAGTGCGAGGTATTGCAGGGCTTCGTAGAAATGCACAGAAAATTATTGTTTAAAGTTAATGATCCGTAAACAGAAAATATACGGAGTTTGAGGAATATATTTTATGGAAAGTTAATACCTCGTACTCGATTCGCAAAGAGAAGGGTTTCAAAGCTTAATTTTGCTCTTTTTATATGATTTGTCTCAACTTCATAAGGATTTTCATTTTGTTTAGATTTTTATGAATAACTTTATTGAATTCAACATTCAATAACTGAATCCAACCGTGTATTTATCATCTCGATCTAGATATTAAAGAAATAGAAAAGCTTAAACTCTAAGAAAAATGAAACTTTCTCTTACTTTGGTTAAGAAAAGTTTGTTATTCATGCATTTGTGCCTCAACTGCTCACAAGATATGGAATTTAGTGTTGATAATTTTGAATTAATCAGTAATGATCGATGAGAGAGGTATGCATATAAATTCAAGCCTCGGTTTAGACCTCAAACCAGAATTTCGAATATATGAGCTATAAATTCCAAATCTCGCATTTTTTACTATAGAAAAATTTTGTTCAAAAAAATAGAAAACTTTCTCATTTTATAATAAAAACCAACAAAAGATTTATTTTTCCATTTCATAAATTTCACAGAAGGTTTTTATAATCTGCAAATCAAGTAATTTTAATGATGCAAAACAAAAGAAACTTTTACTGCTCATTACAGTCAAAATTTAACCTTAATATGAGATTTAAAGGAATTTTTATCAGATAACCTAAAAATGAAACAATTCAAGATATGATTCAAATCTTGAAACAAAAGAAACATTAATGAAAAAGCGTTGACAATTGATAAAAACCATTTTAAATTCTTCAAATCAGCATTAAATTCATTGCAAGAAATATTTTCAATTCAAAGTTGGATTTAATTAGTTTTCTAATAAAAACATTTTTCAATATTTGAATGACTAGAAAATAATGAACATTAAAGATGACGTTTAGCACAAAAAAGTCATTATTTAAATAACAGTGATATCTATTCTATTGCAATATTGTCTGTGAAGTTTCAAAAAGTGTACTCGAGTTGAAGGTTTGGTTTGACTTGAAGTGCTTTCTGCTGAAAAAACTTATTCATGAAGAAGTACTTGTTAACAATTGATTGAGAAATACTATAATTAGCATAAAACAGAAATTCATGATATTCTAAGCAATTATTTTCACACTGGTATCAAATCAAATGTCAGTTAAATAACTAATTTTCTCACATCATTTTGAATCATAAAAAATTATCTGGTTTTTCGTTTCATTAACATTTTTAGAGATTATTTATCCAAATTAGAGCCAAGAATTTTAGAAAAATTCAAAATGTCATTAAATAGACTTGAATTTTTGTAAATTATAGAATTTATATTCCAAATGCTCAGATTTCAGCTTTTGGTCAAAATATGCAAAATATGCACTTAAGAGTTGAAAAACAAACTCAGTCTGAACAGAGTCTGAAAGTCATTCAATTATTCTGATGACTCTTTTTGCATACAAACTGCAAACTCAAAAATAACATGTTTTTCGTGTAAAGCAAAACTAATATTAGTGTTAAGTCGAACCTAAATTATATTCCAGTTTTTCAATACTTTCATAAAAATATCGTATTTTCACAACTTTTCAATTATAAATTAGCATTTTTATACAGTTATTGCCAATTCTTTTGCTTATCAAATGCGAAAGTTTAAGATAAAATGAATAAATAGCGAAAAAATATTTAAAACCAATTTTAAGGATTATTTTCGTGAAGCTGTAAAAACTACTTGAGATGAAATTTTTTGAAACTCATTAAAATTGAGAAGTTTTTCCCCTGAATTGATGCGTTTATTTTTGATGCAATTGAACTTTTAACTGAAACATTGAATTTGAGAGAATGGGAAGATTGAAAATATATTCGCGAAGTTGTGTGACACACAGCACTTGTTAGTTACAAAATATAAAAGCGTTAGAGTTGTGATATAAAAAGGGTCTTCATTTCTCTCAAAAACTTGATAATGTCACGTACAGTATTTGCAATTGGCATTTGTAGCCTTACTATATGTCACTGCTATAACAGAGTCACCGCTTCTTTTATCAAGAATTTTCGGAACCTATCTTTTGAAACGGCATCTCTAAGCGCTCAACTTTTCCACTCAAAAAAATGAACTTATATGAGTAGTAAGTGCTATATATTGTGAAATGAAGGCAACGATGATGATGATGATGCTTGAAAGTGAATTTTTATTCTAAAATTGGCGAATTCTCCATAGACTCTAAAGAACGTAAGCAGACTCTAAGCGGACTGAATTTGACAGCAAAAGCCACAGAACAATACCGGCTAAACATAATAATAGATTAAAGACTTCGCTGTTACTAATATTAAGGTTAAATTATTTACTGAAACTTCACATGCAAAACAGCTCTCTCTCTATACCAAAAATAACTATTACTTCACTCATCAGTCCCTTAATGAGCTGATATTCATTTAATTAAACAGTAGCACATGATTGTCATCGCAAAAGCGGTGAATCCATTAAGAAAAGTGTGGTTCAGATGTCATTATACCTGAAACGCAACTCAACCTTAAGCAAAATTATACTTGTTTTTTTTATCTCTATTATTAATGAAAGTAAATTCTCTTTTTATTGGAGGAAAATGAGAAATCATATCAAAACAACGCATAAGTTCTTCTTGTTATCTTCACTACTTTGATATCTGGTATTGTCTGGTGTTTATGCCATACATTTCATTAATTAAGTATTCATAAGTATTGCAATGAAAGTTAATCCAATCCAATCCAATCCTCAACAACATATACAGTAGTAAAAGTACATCTCAACTTTTCAAATGAAGAAATTTATTGAAAAAAATTAAGTGAAAAAACTCAATACAATTAATGATTAGAATTACAATTAATACAATTATTTGATTAAATGTTGAAACTGCAGCCCATTAATTGCAATGCAGTGTTTCGCCCTTCCCATGTGACATTGTTTGTGGTTCCTTTGATTCCTTTGGCTTTTTTAACATTTTCAACCGAACGGTTCTCTTCAACTTATTGATCAAATTTTCAAGTTGAAGTTTAGGTTTTTTACTTGAAGATAATTTGCACAATACAAATGAGAAGTATTGGAGGACCCATTTGTGTTGAGTTACAACAAGATATTTGATTGACAATTCAAATTTATAATATTGCACTTAATTGTGTACTGTTTTCTATATGAAAGTTTGATTCTATACTAACGAGTAAGTACAATGAAACAGCTAATCCTGAGTTAGTTATAGACTGGTTTTGCGTCTCAATACTCAGCATTTAATGGTGAATACTGTAGTAATTATTGAACAGTAGTATTATATTATGTTAATATTTTTTAGCAACAGATTGTTAAACCTAAGGTTGAGAGACATTGCATTAGATCTAAAGTTAAATACAGTATATAAAATGGTTTACGCTCACGCTTTCATAATGTTAATTAGAGTTGATAATCGCTCACACGTAAGGGGTTTTGTGAGCAACCACTCATTTATTACATTATTAGTCCACAAGTTTGACACATAATAACTGCAATATGAAAAGGTTTAAACCATTTCTAGTTCATTATTACTTCAAATGTCAGAATTGTCTGATGACAGCTTTGTGTTTAATGCATTTGTATGTCAAACATGTAACACCTTGTATTCAAATAAAAGTTTACTATTATTTGTACAAACATTAATTGAGTTGGCATTCCTTCACAATTTTATTTTCTCAAGACTTTTATATGAGTTCTATTACAGAGCCTAAAGCAAAAGCTGGTTATTTAAATATAGTTCGCATGCAAAGAATGTATATTGAAGTGCATCAAGAAATTAGGATAAGAGGAACAGCTCATCAATAAAGATATAGAAATAGTAGGAGATATAGAAGCACTTGAATGCAAGAAAAAATTGAGAACCTTTGCCAACGCTTAGATTGGAAGACATTGTTCTGCTTTATATATTGGGCAATGAGGCATAAGAAGGGGCTCGAAGATAACTGTGATGTGAAGATACTCTACTATACACTGGATATAAACAGTAAGAAAGAAGTATACATACAATATATATTATATATTATATAGTGAGATAGCATCGCACTCATCACAACTGCTGATGAGAAAAACTTTGTTTCGATCTCGACTCAAACTCAGTCAAAGCTGATAATAAACGTTCTGTTGTACTTCCGTTGATTTCACCGCATCTGCTAAAATGATTTGCCCTTTGCTATTAAGAAATGATGCCACACGTTATTTACGAGTTTGACGAATAGCGAAGGAATGAAATGAAACGCTCAAACATGTACTGGATTTATACCCATTTCATTCATTGGGAATGCAATCCCAGTTCAAGTCTCACAACTTTCTTCTTTACTAATATTATAGAAAGTAAATTCCAAATACACATTGCGGACATTGCGATAATTCCAACTTTTACTTCAATAAAGGTAAAGACCTATTCACGACTTCAAATACTTTCTATAATTACAGATCTACTCATCAATTCATTATTTCATTCAATGCTTCTTTAATCAATAGAGAAGACTAAGGATTCAAAGATAATTAAATTTCATAATTAGATAATAGCCATGATTTTGAGATAAATTTTCAGAAAAATCTTTGAAAATTTTCTCTCTTGTTATTCTATTTCTTACTTATAAAGAGTTAGTAGAGAAAAATAAAAACCCATTATTTCATTTAAGTAAAGAATGGTTTTAAACTTCACTCTTTAGAGACATAAAAATAGATATTTATTAAGGCTTTTTTTGGTAAACATAAAACATAAGTCTCCGATCGGGAATTAAGTAAAGATTAGTTTAAAATGATTCTCATATAAAATATTTAAGTTTAAAGTGATAAAAAGAAAAAAATTGATTTGAATTCTGATATAAGTTGCAACGGTTTCACCAAAAGATGAGTTATTTGTAATGAAATATGCCATAGAATTCTCTAAACGTTAATAAAAAAAATTGACTTTAAAATTTAGAAATTTAAACTGCAGCATATGCTTTGTCAGTCATTCCGGAATATCTTTACTGTCACTTAAATTGAGAGAACCCAATATTGGTGACCAAACAACAAATTTCATGCAATTCAACTCAATGTCTAAAATATGAAAGCCTTATACATTACTACTGACAACATATCAAAATTTCAATGATATGAACCCAATGAATCTTTCAAATAATAAATAAGGATTTATAAAAAGAATAAGACCTCGAATAATGAAAAATAGCTTTTGATAAATGTTGTAATGAAAAATCATGTGGATTCATAAGGACTTGACAACTCATAACCACTACTCAATACTATTATTAATCACTACTCGATGCTTATTAATCATAAAAATTTAAATTTCTGTTTCCCGTCATGTTTAATCTGTATTTATCACTAGGGTTTCCATAATGTTCGCATTTTTCTGCCATTGCTATAAAACTAAGTTCAATAATGAACTCGAAAATTGAATTTTATTTAAGTAATTCAAGATTCAAGTAAACAGTCAGGTATAACATCAAACTTCTATTGAATGATTGATCAAATGAAGTACAGCTTAGCGTTTGAGAAATTTGATGAGAATGCGTTTTACGTATAATTCAATTTATGTGTCAAAATTTGATTATATTTTGACCAAACTTTCAAAACGTTGATTTCGAATTCAATTGAGAGCAAATTTTCAAAATAAATAGACTTTTTCTGATAGATAGCAATATCACAACTATACTGACCCTTAAATTCACTAAAAATGTATATTAAGTTATAAAATTTCTAAAAATTTAATTTATAAAATTTCTCACTTTATGCCGTAATAATGTTTATCGAAAGGTAATTTACATATTAAGACAATTCGTTGAACCTTTTTATTAAAAGTTTGATTAAACTAAAAGTAATTTAAACTCAATTATTGATATAATACTGTTGATAATTGCATGTATACATAAAGTGTTGAAACATATCGATTGATCATTTTTGTGTATTTCAAAGAAACCATTATTACTGACATTTAAATACGATTGAATAATGATTCTAAAGTACTTAAAACTTTTCAAAAATGTTTTCAAAGGAAAAATAAAGTGTTTCATTTTGAATGTAAAAAAATATTAAAACTTAAATTTACTTCAAAGTGAATGATTGATGAATCAAAGCTGACTCGTGAATGATATACTCCATATCACAAGAGAATTTTGATTTTGAGTTTACATATTTATATTAAGAGTTATGCCGTTAATGATTCCAACAAGAAATGATCGAATCAAACAAAAATTCAGTAATGCTTTCGACTTCAACGAGTTAGAAATCAGTGAAGTAAAACTTTGAGATAATCACCAATTCATCTGAGAGTGAGATTGTAATAAATTAATTTTGCCTCAATATTACTGCAATTTTTCGTATATTTACATTATTATTAATGAATGGAATTATAATCAAATTGTTTCCTACGAATCTCTTTTATTTATTATATTCTCACTTTCTATTCAATGACACAATCATTCAATAACTCTGAACAAAGAAATTACCTGATAAAACCTGAGAAATTCTTTTGAATAATTTCAAAAATTGGTTGAATTCAGTAAAAGAAAACAAAATCAAACTATTTTATGAACGATAGGAGTGATAGAATTATTATTAACAACTTTATGACAAGTGCAACACTTGAAAATAGCAGACAAAAGTTTATTCACCAACTTTTTTCAAGTGAATAATTAACTAACACTTGACTCTATAATTTATTTTTATTTTAATTTCTATCCATTTAAATAATTTTTAAATAATGTCTATCATTAGTTCAAGAATTATTTAAATGAGTCTTAGTATAAAAAGAAATATAGCGTACAGTCAAATGTGATATCGATTTACATATAATCAAAAATAATGTAAATGTTTGTTAGACTCAGTGAAGATGTTTTATTCTCTCTTTTGATGCCTCATTTTGATTGAAATATTCTTCAAATCGATAAAAATGATCCTTTTCGAGAAATAATAAATAAAAAAACATTAGCCTCAACTTAATAGGAAATATTTACAATATTTTTAAAAATTGAATACTTGTTTGAAATTCCGTTTTAAGAGGAAACTTTCATTTTAATCAATTGAGCCAATTATTGAATGAGTAAATAATTGTTTAAATTTTTAAATTGTGAGAGATATCAAGTGAGTCTCATGAATAGTTTTATGAATATCAGTATCAGTGTAAATAAAAAGAGGTTTTTGGTTTACTTTATATTAGTGGTGGATATTATCGAGAAAAGAGATTCCCGAGTACTCATGTACTCAATTTTTAACCCATATTTTTCATTTTAAACACTTATCTTGACTAAAATAACCAAAAGGGTTATATTTTTCATTTTATTCATTAAAGTAGATTTTTTAATTAGCTTTTTTTAAAGTTAAATTTTCATCTCTCAGAAACATGCAGTTTAACGCAGATATTCATCAAATTAAAAAAGTGAGCTCAAAGGACTTTTTAACAAGAAAACCGTCTATTTCTCTAAAATACTGTGAATATAATAATTGAAAAATTTTTTTTGCTGAACCCTTATAGTCGAATTTCAAAAAATTTTATTTGAGCGAATTTATTAATACGAAATTTACATATTTTCAAAACATTATTTCTTTTATTTTTCACCTTATTAGCCAACTTTGCACACATTATAGACTCATTTTAATACATATTTCCTTGAATAACTTTGTTTTGATTGAGTTTTTGTCATGAGGTTTTCTTCATCAAACTGATTCGTGGACTTTTTAATTAACAATTTCCAATAAAACTAGAAATCTAGACATTTATGAGTCCAGATAAAAGGTCCATCTGGACACTGGACTGACAACAGAAATCTTATGAGTCCCGGCTAAACCTGGAAGGTTGGCAATCCTAGAAAGCCATATGTTAAGCATCAATAATCCGAAACAATTGAATTTGTGAAGTATTTCTCTTCTCATATTATGTGTCATAACTATTTGTTACATTTGTGCGAAATTTAATTTGTACAACAAATAATAGAAATAAATCTTAATATATATACAGAAGTACATAAGAGATTGAGAATTACTGAGAAATATATTAAGTATTCCACTTCTGAATTTTAAATTTTATACTCAAGCAGTTTTCTATTTAAAATGCTAGTCTTGTATTGGATTTCTTGATATACATAATAAAGGAAAGTAAACTAGAATTTCTTTTTATATATTTTTTGAAGAATGGTGTGGCAAAAACACCTGCACTAATGTAGAGTTGCTCCCAAACATCACTAAAAGAGCAATACAATTATCTAACAAGAAAGAAAGACCGCTTTCCAGCTTTGTATAGTTATCCAACTTTACTCTACAGCTATTGCTGACATATATTGGAAATAATTTTTTCATATCCACTCAGACAATGGCATCTCAAATGCTTGTAGCAGTTTTTTGCAACTTATTTGTTGTCAACACCAATAGTGACTTAATAATAAACATGAAAAAGAAATAAACTATAAAAGTAAGAAAATAGAAATAAAGAGGAAAGAATTCTTTTTCCGATTCAGTTAAGTTTGCATTACTAGACAGTAAAATACAAAAGAATAAATGCCTTCGAGGAATGCAAAGATTACGCGAAGTGGGAACAAGGCATTAAATATGATAAATAGTAACATTTATAACTTTATAAATTGTCTTATCATTGAATAAAATGCAATAAAGCTTAAAAACCAGATTTGAGGGCATCTTAAGGCTTGAGAAGAACAAAACCTAATGAATATGTGGACAAATTCAGTGCTATTTAGCCTTCGAGTGAAATATAAAGCACTCAATAAACTGATTTGTATTCAAAGTGCATATGATTCAAATGGGAATGAAAGCTCTCTAATATGAAACTGCAAATTAGAATCGAAAGAATGATTGAGAGCAGAAAGAAATGACAATTCTAGTACTCACAGGAATTCGCGAATATGATGTCAGCCAAACATATCCCTGCGTTTCTTGTGTTGGCTGTGGTTTCGGAAAGAACTCCACTGCAGGTCCGCTATTATCATCAAACGGTTGATTTGTGGCAGCTCTTGATTTCAACCTTTTTCTATGTCGTAAACTATGGTAATGATGTGTATAATGCAAATGTTGGTCAAAATGTTGATCACCCAACAATTGAGGCGATTTGTATTCGTGTCTTAACTCATGCAATGAATCGTTGTTCGTATTGACATAATCAATGTCAAGATGTGTTCTTTGGTCTACTTGTCGTCTACTTCTATGACTCCAATTTTGATTCAACTCAGAAATCGGTGCTTTTATGTCACTTTGACTTGTTTTCTCATTTTTCACGTTCTGACTTAATTCGATTTTAGAATTGAGTTGACTTTTTTCGCAAATAACTTTTCTGCCGCAATGAGTATTCAGTTGATATGTTAGATAAAAGTTCAGACACACAACAATATACAACACAAATATCAGAATATATATCAAGATGTGATGAAATTCACTCGAAACAAAACCCATGACTTCGGTATAACTTTAAAAAAAGATTACTTTTCTATTCATTCTACAGGAAGAGTAGTAGAGTTCATCGAAACCCATGTGCTTCTCATGGAGTTCACAGTGAGAATGATTACATTGTTGGTGAAAATGCATTCACTCTCTCCTACATTCACTACACCTCAAACTTACAGTACATAATATACAGTAAGTAAAGCACACAATATCGTAATGCAGTTTCGGCATTGCTATATGTCTGAAGAGTGAGTGCATGTCAATGGAATCCTGGAAAAAGTTTACCTCAAAATAAGTTAATATTATGTAACTATAACTTAAAAGTTTATCTTAACTTAAAAAACTTGAGTAATCGATATTACTATGAGTTTAATATGTTATCAAAATATATATCCAAATAAATGAACATCAATTGATACAGAATTGCGAAATAGAAATTTAAATACATTTCAAAATGACAACTATTGAGAAATTGGAGTCATTTCCCAATACAATAATCAAAATGATTTAAACTTTCTGAGCTTCCAATGAACTATTTTTTGACCACATTTAATAACGGAATGGACTCAATTCATATCTCAATCAGAAAACATGAGAAAAAGTAATTGAGAAAATAGAAAAGTTAAGATTTCTCTTTGGAAAATATACTCATTTAAAACATATAGATATTAAACTGATAGTACTATTAATATAGATAATTACTGAGTTGTGTACAAATCTTTCAAAAAGCAGTAGAAAAAAATTGTAAATGAATATAAAAATGAGTTTTGAAGTGAACTTTTTCCAGGATTCGATTGATATACAGTAGTACTGACTCAATAGATAGAAGTAAAAATCATTACTTACTGTACATGCATTGTGTTGAAGCAATATTTTGCGACGAACTTCATAATAGCATCAATATATTTCACATTATGCTATACCAGGATTTTCTATAGTAGAGCCAAATTCTCAAATTAGATAATAATACTGTAATAAATGCAAACAATATCCCAAAAGGGACAGAAGCGACGACTTCCTAATTATTCTTAATAAAATTTTATTCTAACTATTAAGCAATTTTTCTGTCAAATATACAGTTTTATGTTAAATAATATGAAAACTAATGAAACTTATTTAGAGAATAGAAGACAACTCATTAATCAAATTAAAAATTGCAATTTTATTATCATTTAAACTTTAAATAATTATAAACCAGAACATAATTGGTAAGTGATTAATGGGTTGAATCCACTTAAAAATTTGATTTCATCTCTGCCATCAGTTGTTTTGGCAGCTGGTCTTTGAATCCACATCCGATCGTTGTAATAGTCTAAACAACTGTTCATCTCTTGTTCATTATAAATCGGAACTTCTATTGGAATAAATGGATCGAAATCGCGAAACCCCTGAAAAATATCAATAAATTAAAGTCATGATCAAACAAGACTCACAAATAATTAAATTATCTATTTATAACTTTGGCGATAATCAAACATTTGAATAATATTAATATTTTGAAAATGAATAATCTTATTGATGAGAGACGAACAGGAAGTACTAGTCTATAAACTGGGTCTGTTAGACAACGAGTTAAAAGTGATAACTGTTTACCTCATTTGTTAATAAATGTTTAGGAAAATCGCTGAGATGTGATGCAGTGAACGGACCCCAAGCGCTCCTCGGTTTGCGTTGCGTGCTTTTAATCCTTTGCGATGCCGGCAATAAGAATATTCTATAGGGAACTATCAGCTTCTTATCAACACTTGACACTACAGCTCCGTTTTTCTGAAATTTATGCAAAAATAATTATATAATAAACAAAAAATATTTATTTTTCTTTCAAACTAATTTCAAATTTAATTAACAATTTTATATGTTCTTCATTCGACTCAACTTCAAGTCAAATACTTCTAATTGTTGTCATTTTTTATATGAATTTCATTTTCTCAACCAAATTATCAAATTAAGTGCTCTCACAACTACCATAACCAGAATGACTATCATTTTTAAATTAAGATATATTTCAAGTCTTTTTACAATTAAGATCAAATAGAACTGAAAATTATAAAATATGATTTCCTGTATAACTCATTACGTGAGCTATTTTTATCACATAAGTCAGGATATGAAGATC
>JAQFZT010000463.1:0-25099 GCA_034696325.1 Camisiidae sp. | reverse complement strand
GAAAGAAATACACAATACATACACTATATTAGGACATCCAACAGAATTGACCAAAACATTCATATCCATTAGAAGTCGTTTCTGTTCCTGAACTATAGTCTGACTTATCCTCTAAAGAATATTGAATTGGATTTGTATACGAATTGATATAGAATTATGCTATACCTTAACAGCCATTTCAAATCCTGATGGTATGTGTCTAACCCTCTCAACTATACCATAAGCCCCACGACCTAACTCTGAAACTGTCTCTAAATTATTGGGTTCAATCTCTATAGTCTTCTCCCCCTCTATTATTATTGAAGTCTTTTTATCCAAGTTTTCAGGCGTTGGCATCGGTTGAGGTCTTGACTCCACTGGAAGACTGATCTTTGGCGGACGTTTCGATTTACCTGTCATTCAAAATATCAATTATTATATGTTTTTTACGTTTAAAAAGAAAAACTAAAAGAAAACAAAATATTGTAATCTTTCAAGTATTCAAAGATAAGAGTTATTATAGGATTAATTTGAATAAAAATAGAAATATTGATATTGAGTTCACAATCGTTTAATGTTATGAAAAAATGTCAGCATTTCATTGATATCAATAGTAAAGAAATTTAATCAGAAATTAATACCTGAAGACATTCTCAATGATTTCAAATGTGTTTATTATTAAGTTTTTGAATAAGTTTATGAATTGATTGACCGATAAGTTTAATCACAAAACAAATATCTAATACTTTTCAAGTTTGTGACACTTTTTTAAATGAATTATTAATCATTCAATTATCCAAATAATCAAAACTTAGATTCATTTGCACTCAAATGGTTTTTGAGTCATCGAAACCATAGAAAAGATAAAACACACAAAACATTGACTCCAAAGTTATAACTTATGACTTCAATTGAATTGTTTTTATATAAATATAACTTATAAAGTAAGAGAGCATTCATTAATAGGCGAAAAACAAAACTCTGAGTCATGTAGTGATCACGTCATTGGACGTAATGCTTAGCTGTATGTCTGGTATTTCATTGCATAACACATCCATCGGTCTCACCATTAATTATAACAGTTTTCAAATAATTGTAATTAACTATATTTTAACATTCATTTAGATATAATTATTATGATTTTACAATAAATAAATGTTTTTGTAATATTTTTGATTGTTTTTTGTGAAAATTGGTTTAATTTTGGTTTTTTTAAATAAAATAATAAATTCAACATTAATTGACTTCATTTATGGTTTTTAATATTGATCTAAAATAGTGAACACGTGTTGCAGATAATTGTATTTTTGGTTTGTAATCACTCAATAATCTGATAGTAACTTAAGTTTAAAGATAGAAATCATATGAAATTTAATCTCGTTTTAAACTATTTATTGCCAAATATATTGACAATTACTTTGAAATCAAATCAATTTCACAATTGTATTGAAAATGAGTTCAAATATCACTCAAACAAATAGTGATTCAAATGAAGGGTCGAAAAAACGGAAAAAATCTTCTTATTATAACTCGAACAAAAAGTTTAATCGAAATAAAAATGTATTGAGTGAAGGAATGACTGGATTTATGGTTACATGTAATCTAAAAGAATATCAATGTCTGAGAGAAACATATAATTTGTTGAATGAATTCGCGGACAAATTGTATGGAAATTATAATAAAACGAATGAAAGTTCAGAAACAGATATCGAAACTGCGGTTCAAAATGAAATCAATTGTTTAAATAACAGTGAAAAGCGTTTCCAACAAGTCATCACTAAATGTAATAATGTTTTATTCATCAAATCTAATGATCAATCAATCGATCCATTAATGATTTGCTCAGAAATTATGAAAGAAATTCAAACCAATGCTAAGCAATTGACTCAACATTTAATAAGATTTATTCCTATAGTAATCACATGTAAACCGTTTGGCAGTAATTTTGAAGAATTAATTGAATCTAATTTAGAAAAACAAACAAATGATTCAATAAGTTTTGTCATTCAATGTAAAGTTAGAAACAATAGTGAAGTCAAACGATTACAACTGATTGAAAGTGTTGTGAATGTAGTGAAGAAAGTGAGGCCTCACTGGACGGTCAGTTTCAATGACCCCAAACTGACTATAAATCTAGAAATATTGCAAAAAACGTGTTGTATTTCTTTTCTTAATGATTATAATTATTATAACAAATATAATTTGATTGAATTTTCTAAAAAAGTCATCAAACAATTGAATAGTAATAAAAACGAAGTTATTGTTTAATAATAAATGAGAAATACTTTTAACATTAATGACTAGTAATTGAATAAAAAACTTAAATAAATTCTATGCCTTCATATTTATAATTTCCTATGAGTTGTTCGGGTAACAAAATTTTGCCCTCAGTAGTGAAGGCAGTAATAAAAGTAGAAATTTTTCCCTCATCTTCTTCTGATTTGAGCGCAACTATAATCCTATCTTTAGTATTGGGGATGAACTTAAATGATGAGAAGCCATGAGTTGGCAAAACTGGTCCCACTGTTTTCATTTTCACATCTGTGAACTCTTGATTAGTGGTCAACATAATGTTAGAACCTTTGCGTTCGTCATCTTTTTCACTATATTTTGTCGAAGACGCACGTCTTGGAAGAAAAAACCAGGTTTTGTGGACACCACTCCAAACTGCAGACTCGTGTATAACATAACCCGGATATTGAATACCACACGAAGATCTTAGAGCTAAGTAATAGTCTCTCCAATTATGATGATCCACTTCACCACTAACTGATACTGTTTTAACCCATTGAGGATTATAATTAAGAAGTTCACCACTAGTTGAAGTCCATTCCTTTCCAAGACCTCCCGCATAAAGCACATTGTCTTTGACCGCAAGCCATTCACATTTGAAACTTTTGGGTGTATTTCCATCGCCGTCATTCAGCACAACCCATGGGATAGCGATATCATCGCGAATATTATAAACAATTCCTGTCCTGTCGTCGCATGAATACAACTTTCCATTGAAAACAATCAGTTCCGACAATTCCATCGCTCGTCCGTCTGAAGAAAGAGTTGATCTCAAAGTAGTAGTCTTTTTGTCCCATTTTATCTGAATGTAGTCTTCATTTGGATAATAAGTGAGATATCCTTTCAATAAATAACTGATCCATTGATTCTTATGGCTATCAGTTTTGGAATTAGTGTCCAAATCAGAGATTACAGCGATTCTGAATCTGACCCTTTCGTCGGCCAAATGTTCAGGTGTTGAGAGCGGATACGTATAGTTATACTGCACTTCAGTTCTGCACTCCTTGTGCTCATGAATGTGTTCGTGCCCGTGATCTTCATCTAAGTTTATATGTTGTTCTGTGTCATGAAGAGTGACACGAGTTCTCGGAACACAAGTGTATAAAACGAATAATACAACAATACCAGCGACTGAGACAATTGTCACGAATTGTGTTTGAATTCTTAATGTATTATTCGTTACAGTGTATGAAATCGGAGTCCGGACTGCTTTACGCCAATCGCTCATTATTTTAATTAATTATTACTACTATTATTACTAATATTTACATTAATTTCACTCTATTTTATTAATTTATTAATAATTTATTACTATTTAAATCATCTCATTATTTACAAACATTTGTTTCATCCAAACTTTTATTACTAATTAATAATAAATGCATAACTTATTAATTGATTAATTATTTATAAATATTTAACCACTTATTTAATAAATAATCAATCAATTAATAATAACAATGAAAAGTAATGACATTATAGTTTGTCAGTTATTGGGTTTCCGACAGATGGCAAACATTTTCTCATATATTCAATACTTTTAATAAACTTTCAAAAGTTTCAGTTCTTTTACACTTCAAATACTATAATAAGCAAAAAATACAGATTACATGACATTAAAGTTTAGAAATAATGTATATAAATATAAAACCAGTAATCATTACTGTCATATTAATAAATATGTTATAGACTTGAGTTTAATGCTTTTGATTTTGAGTTAAAACTGCTCTACAAGTCTTGCAACTCATTCATTGAAAGCTAACGAAAACCAGTGTTCCGTTGGCTCAGAAGCTCAGTTCAAGCTCAGGCTTTTCATGTAATTTAGTTCAGGCTAAGACAAAGCACCACAATAGAGCCCAAACTATGAATCACAACTTTTAAGACCCCATTTATCCTGCATTTTCTCACAAACTCTACCTTTTTCATCAAGTTATCAGTGGTTGGGAAAAGTTAATACTAAAGCTTTTATCTTTTATATGTGCCAACATTTTAATTGAAAACATTAAATTTATTCACCAGTAATTTAGAGAAAGCTTACGCTTATTAAAAGACAAATCAACTTAAGCTTATCTTTCAATTGAATTTTTCATATCAATGACTTCATGGATTGCTTTAACAGGAATTCAATGGCAGGAAAATTGAAGTTTTCAAACGCATTTTTGCAAATCTTTTTACAGTAGAAGAAGCTCACTTCAAACTCATTTATTTTCAAAGTTTTCTTAAATGCTATTTCTGTTTGTTATTAAAAAATTAATAAAACCAGAATGTATTGGTTCAAACTCTCATTAACTATTGAAAATTAAAAATAAGAGACTTTGTGAAAAATAAGAAATAAGTCTAAAAACGATCGAACCATTACACTCGGGTTTTACTTATTTTTACTAATAATAATAAAAGTATAGCATTTAAGAAAACTTTTCAAAAAAATTAGTTTAAGGTGAACTTCTTCTAAAAAGATATTCAAATTACAGATCGTGTGCTGTACTATTTCATGATAAGTTTATTAAAAAATTAAACTTTAGTTTTGATGTTAATATATTCTCAGAAGTGGTGATGTAATAACTAAGAAATGTAATAGACTTTCAATAGATTCTATTTGAGCTTTCAATGTGTGCTCAATCTATGCTCAGAGATCATATTTGGCACAAAAATAAATTTACTCCAAAAAATTGATAGAAATTCCAAGAAATTGATAAAATCTTAATAAATTTTTCAATACAAAGCATCTCGTGAATCAGTGCAATATTTTTGAATATTTGAAAACTCTTCGGAAAAATGCTTATAATTAAAGTTCCCAAAAGTGTGAGATGGCCAGAAAAATTGCAATCAGGGCCTCGGCTTATATGTTATGATATTTCAAAATTATAAGTGGTCAGTATCGGGTTAGATTTGGTCAAAAGTGATCAAAAGATTGATTATTAGCTCAAAGAACTGAATCAATACATGGGGTGTAAGTTGAAGGAAAATTTCGCACATTTTGCTCATGTTAAAAAAACGAAAATATTTATAAGGGTATATTCTAGATAATGATTCAGAAAATGTATATGAAGATTAAAAAATGAATGGACCGTTTTCCGAACTAAAGCCCAATTTTTAGTTTTACATTAAAACAATATTTTCAAGTTTCGTTTATAATAGATGAGAGTCTGAAAGCTTTGGTCAGTGAATACCAGTTACAAGAAATGATTTACAACTTCTTCAAGCATTGCATATTTGATTGATCGACAGCGCCGTAACCAGAAATTTAAGTTTTGTCACTAAATAAGGGGTTAACATCTCTATTGGGGCTCAAGGTATCTGAGGAGGCTTTAAATTGAACTTATTCTAAATTTGACACTAAAAAACTGAAAAATTTGAAAGTTTTAGGGGTGGGCTATAGCTTTATTAGCCCCATAGCTAGTTACGGCTTTGTTCATCCATGTTTTTATCTTCAAAAGTGATCAATGCTTTTGACATATTTTCTAATCTCATGCAATTTTTCAAATTTATTTTTTAAACTCAATACACAAACTAAGCTCATAATAATATTGTATTTTATACATGATCACGAAATAGTAACTAATTCTATTGATGAAAATGAGAAAAATATTCTAAGGCAACATATGATTATTCGAATGAAAGTGAATCTCATAAATATCTTTGAGCTAAACTTCTTTATTTCAAGATGAACTAAAAGAAAATGAAATGTAAAAAAATTTTGAAAGTTTGTCAAAATCAAAAGTTCGTTATTAATACAATGAAATTAAGATTAAAGAAGAAATCGGCAGACGATCAATCATTGTCTAATAATTCGGTTCAATGAATAGAGTTGAATAACTTTTTTAAAAATCACAGTTAAGATACAGGTTTACATAATGGGGAGAAATGAAATGGTGGACACTTTAAAACTTTCAATTTGATAGTAAATATTTTCCTCCTATTAAACCGATTCATCAACTCATTAGAAAATATCACTTTTTCCTCATCTTTAAACATAAAACTGATTCTATAAAATACAAATATAATATCAAAACTCATTCAAACATATAAAGTGATTGAAAACTGACCAATAGAACTAAAAACTCTTTTTTAACTCATTTGTCTATAAAAATGGTTTTTTCAAAATTTTGATAATCGAGTTTTATTCTTCTTTTGAGAGCTTTTAGTGAGCTCTTTAATCTATTTGAATGTACTTCACGTTTCTTCAACACCTCTTCAGAATGCTAAATACAGAAAGACTTTCAGTTTTAACAGATATAATCTACGAAAAATTCAAAATAGTCTTTCAATTCAATTATGAACAGATATCCGAAGTTTTAATTCTAAAGAAAATTTTATCAAAGCTTTTAACTAAATATAGTTTCTATTTATTAAAATAAAAATTTCAATTCAACTTAAAGAAGCCGCTGAACAAAAAGAATATTGAAAAATTATTTTTTAAGATCCCATAAATAAAATTTGAGGATCAATGGGTAATAACAATAATCATTATGATTATATCTCATTCAAATATAGAACAATTGCATGAATAAAATTGCAGATAAAAAATAAGCGAATAAGCGATGAAATGCCTTTTCAAACACATTATTTCGTAATATTATTTGGAAGAAACTATTATAATGAAAGCATTTTTTGAGATACTTGTCGATGATATGATTGTTACATTGATTTGAAAATAGCGATAATTGCTTTTCATCTTCAACAAAAAGTAGGTCTCGAGAAGCAGACTCAACACATAAGTTAAGCCAAAGTTAAATCATTGCTAATAGTGTTTGATTTTTGCAATACTGATATGCGGAAGCACTAAATAATAAATTTCATTAAATGCCTATATTTTCAATCGTTTATCTATTTAATGATCTTTAGAAGTAATATTTATTCAATGTTTCTTCAAAAACAAATTAAAATAGCTTTTAGCTTATCACTAATGGATTACAAAAAAAAATTCACAATCTTTTGCTTTTTATTGACTTTAACTTTGATAATAATCATTTCATTCAACTTTTAAGAACACGCTTTTCAATATTTATTATTTTCTATTCAACTTAAATGAATGATCAAATTTTATGAGAACTTTAAAAATTAGAATATGAACTGAATTCAATAGAGTTTGAAAGCTTTTCTCATATAACCCATAGAGTGACCACTTTTCCCAATTCCATTTGGAATATGAAAAATTTCAAACTTTAAACAAAAGTTCAATCTTAAGATTGTAAATATTTGAGGACTCGAAAAAATAGTTGAAATATTTTAGGAAATTTGTAGATTTTTGATGTTAGAAAATAAATTCCATTGACATTTAATTATATAAGTTGTTTAAACTGATTCTTAGGCTTAATTAGCCATAAAAGTGTCTACAAATATTGCCCGACTGAATGTGGCCACCAAAAGATGCTTTAACTTTCTATAGTTATGAAAATATGTAAAGTAAAAGTAAATGAATCACGCAATTCAACTTTCAATTGAACTTTAAAATCCTGATTGAATGATGAAACGCAACTAATTATATGAAGCTAAACGACCGCATTTTTCTTTATTACTTTTAATTGTAAATGTTTAATACAAGAGTTTTCCATTTCCGAAGCCATAATTGCATATTGTTATGATATTCTTAGAAACACTTATAATAGCTTATAATCTCAGATAAGTCTTAAGACAGAAACCTAATAGTGTTGTAACTTTAGTTAAACTATAAGAGAAATTGTTAAGATTTATTGATAGTCTGCAAGAAAATTGAGAACAATTTTGAATGAAATCAAAATCAGATATACCTGTATGTGATGTGCAAACAATATTAGTTGTTTAATAAGGACGATCCCAATGATTTCTTTAACTATGCTTGAAATCATGACTTATTTATTTTCCTAATTTTCTGGTTGTTTAGACTCGTAGTGCACGCAAAACAACTCATTAGAGAAACTTTGCGTAACATTTGTTTAGTTGATGATTAAATTGTATAATTTTGAAGTATAATTTTGAAGCATAACTTTGAAGCCTAATTTTCAGTATTACTGACATATTTCATGTTTACAACAGATTAGACTTAATAAAGGAAAGGGTCACCATTTCCTTTACTCTAAATCAAGACATCCAAATCTGTAAAAGTTTCAATAAGTTATAAAATTCAAATTCAAATCAAAATATTCACTCCAATTCATTCAAATTATATCATTGAACTAAACTCATTAGGAATTCAGAATTGGCTCGATTATGGTTTTGGCAAAGATCGTGTCAACCAATTTATAGCTTATTTTAAGAACGATAATGAAAATTATGAATAAAAAACAACTAAAAATATTGTATTGTTAGTGAACTGGTATTATACAGGTATTATTCATATTTAACCAGTTTAATTGCTTCATGAATACAATGCATTTATTTCTTTAAATAATCACAAAATAAAAAAAGGCTTAAAAACCTCAAATTAAGTTGAATTTTTATACCCACCCGTAATGTAAACTCTATTTTACAGAAAATCTTAACCAATTATTAAATAGTGCTTATGTTGAGTCTGAAAACTATTCTATTATAATCTTCAAATTGTTATAGTTTGTTTGCATTTCTATTTATAATGAACTCATTTAGTTATTGCGCGATTAATTGAATTGGTATCCCATTAATATCTATGGAATTGAATGTCATTGCAATTGATTTGATTGCAATAAATTTGTTGAAGCATACCTTTTGTGTATTCGTGTCACATACTATTTAACATTTCTTGAGGGTTGTGTTGAATAACTCAAGTGCGCTTCAAAGCATTTCTAATTTAGACAACTTTATTACTTCTTTCAACAAATATTATAACAAAGTAATACTCTATGTATTTTTCTTTAGATTTAGTTATTTTATTTCAACAATTTTCCGATTGAGTGCTATTGACGAAGCATTTCAAAAGTTATGAATTGTAAAAATAAAACGTAAAACCAATTCAATTGAAATTGTTTTCTTTAAAATCATGCAAACAAGACTTCAAATTTTTATTGAATGATAAATAAATATAAAGAAAGAAAAAATATCACGACTTTATAACTAATTAAACACAAAAAAAGGAATAAACGAATAGAGTTTGCATTCAAAAGTAATATTGAGGTCATATCTTGTAATAATTGAAGATGAGTTGCGCGCCTTCAAGGATAGGTTTAATGCAGAAAATGAAAACTTTAATTTTGGTGAGGAATTCAACCATTGAATTAAATGAAGACAAAAATAGAATTACAATTAAGTTATGCTGCTTTGTACGAATGGGTGTTATCTTGAAATTGTTTTAAGGCGAAAACAATCAAATAATCAGTATTCAAAAAGTGAATTTTACACTTACGCACCTCTCATAGAATAAAAGGTTTACTGTCCGTGACCTAATGCGTTACTCGTTTCCGCTTCTTTTCATTAATTTGAGTCAAATCTACCGTATATTTAGCAAAGCCTTAAGTATTTATCTCTTTTCTCCGTTAAATTTTTAGTATTTTTTCAGTTTTGCAGGAAATAAGAGTCCAAAAAACTTAAAAATTAATGGGAAAATTTTTCTCATATCTTAAATATTTAGTAATAAGAGATACATGTAATGAATACAAAGATTAGTGTAAAAGTGTGACGAAATGGTACACTTGACCACAAACTTAACTCATATTCATAATTATCCCTTAAAGGTATCGAAATGAAAATATTAAAGTCAAAGGAAACATTCAAGGTAAATGTCCTGCAGGGTTACGACTTCACTAAAATAACACTCAAATTAGTTTTGAATGCAGAGCAATACTCACACAATTCTACTCCATATGTATTAATGTAAATATGAGTCGTTCAAAATAATTAACTTTTCAGTATCAGTGGTTTCAAAAACATGTTTTTCAAAAGAGATTACTTTGAAGTTTGTTTGCTTTCTTTATGACTTTATAATAATAGAAACATTAGTATTGTTTTCGGCAGTCAAGAAATACAATAGAATTATACAACTTTAGTACAACTTTTTTAATGTTGTAAAAGTGATTCAACTTGTCTGCTGATAATTTTAAGTTTCATATGAAAGATTAACATAAAATCCTTTACAATTAATTTCATAAAACAAAGCCTAAGGATTGGCTGCTCTCAAATGGGCCATTGAAGTGACTACAAGTGTCTTATGCTATATGTTGTACAGTAACGATGCTATACTTCTTTACTGTAAATGATTGTGACCTACAGACGACTGTGGGAGACAACAGTCCAGCAGAAACAACAATAACATCAACATCAACAATACCAACTTAATAGGGGTTTAGTTTTGTTGCTAACGCTTATCTGATATTCAATCTTTAACTTGTTTTCAAACTTAATGAAAAAGTTTTAAAGATTCATATCCTCATAAACCTGTGTAAAGTGTATGTTCGCAGGAATGGTTGAGATTAACAGTGAATAAATTGAATGTACGCTTATAATAGAGTTGGTTATACCTATAGTTGAGTTAAATGTTGAAGAATGTGGTCGTAGATGTGGGTCGTTGTTTAAACATAAGTGTCCTCTTTAAGAAAGCAACTCCAACTCGTACTCATAACATTACTTCCTCAGCATATGGTATTTCATTTTAATATTGTTATATCAGAAGCGTTTGCGTGAGACTCATCTGCTGACCCACTGACCCAACATTTGCTTAAGAACTCTTGAGCATAAAGGAAGAGAACGAATCGCACGTCTCTCTTGTTTCTATTGTGCGTGATATGTGAGGGAGGAATCGCTACAATCTCTCAGTCAGCCTCACTCACAGTCACTCATTCTTGCATTCGTTAGAGAAAAGGGGAAAAGTAAAACATTTTGCTATCATTCAAGTTTTCATATCTAATCCAAAGCATCCCAACAGCAAAGATGTGATTCGCAGTCGAAAAGTTTTGACGCCTTTTCTTTTATTTAGTTCTATTTTGAAATTATGGTAAGTCAAGTCATAACTCATTCTCGCTTTTAAACTATTTTTATCATTAGCTCATAACTTATGAGATATTAATAGAGATATTATTTTCGTTTTCTATTAATTTTGGAAACGATTTTTGCTGAGTCAATAAAACTTTTCTACAATAAATTGACTGATTGTTATTGTGAGCTAACTATATGTCTCAAAATGATAAATAATTGCATTCACGTATCGTTAGTCAATGCAATCAATTCAAGGATAATTTAAGATAAAGTTTTAGCTGTAATACTGGACTACATTAAAAGTAGTTTAAAGCGTACCATAAAATGGTAAATACAGATTGTTATCTTATCATTAATAATGCATGTATGGAGTCAAGTGTTGGTGACATTGCTTGACAGTCCGTTTCTTGAACTTGTGAATTATGAAATCGAATGTGTTCTTGATTTTCTTTCTAGTTTTTATCAGAGTATTCACTATCGTTGTCAGCCTTGGTTTTACTTTTGTCACTTTACAACTCAATAGTATTATGTCAAACCAAATATGAAGTGAAGCCCGATTTCTTAGATTTAATGTATAGCGACACAAGCCATGGCGAAACGACAGCCGCCGCTGAGCAACAAATTGTATTTATCGATCATGGAGGCGGTGCTGTCAGTCAAATTAGAAGAACTTCATATATTCAACCTAATCCCGCACCTGTGCCATCACTTCCATTTAGACCTCATGTCAATCATTACCCGAATTCTCTTTTCGAGAATAGTTTTATAGAAGAACCCCATTTTAACTATCATGAAGACATTCCTCGTATCTTTGAGAGACGTATCGGTGAAACAACACCCAGACCTATAGTACATGAACCCCAATCACCGCCTTCATTACCATTCATTGTACCTGAAATTCGTGCACAACTACAACATCCACCACAACAGCCACCACAACAACTACCACAACAACCGCCACAACAACCACCACAACAACCGCCACAACAACCGCCACAACCGGAAATAGATGAAAATTTGTTTGTTCACAATGAAATCGAACGAATACCGCGTCCTTCAAAACCAATACATCCAACACATCCTCAACTAACAAACAATCCACCGATTAATCCAATGAATCAATTTTTTAATTTCGCTCAACCGCCAGAATTATTTTCCAATTTCGAGTCACCCTTTGAGCCGTTCGCGCCTCAGATTTCACCCTTATTTCAAAGACGCCGTTTGACGATCAATAATAATGTACAAGATTTTAATCATAACTCAATTGGATATCCGTCTTACGATTATTATAAAGGAGGCGGTGATGAGAATCCTTCGTTAACTAATTGGCCAAAAATATTTAAATTTACAGACGGAAGGGCTAACCTTTACGAGTTTGAAAAGCAGAAGAAACACAGCAAAGTCAAGTTCAACAGTAAAGAAACATATTTTGATAATATAAGTAGAGATTCATTTTTAATACTACACGGAGGCAGTTATGGCGCTCACAATCAATAAATATATTTCATAATTTATAATTACAAATGTTATGTTATTTTTTCTATAAAAATAAGTGATTAGTTTGTGATTACTGTGAATCAGGTTGAAAATAGAGTCCACAAAATGATTCCTGAATAGCGCGATGACATGGATAGTGAGGTAAGAAACCGCCCGCAAGTTCGGCACTGGACGCACTCCTCACGTATTTGAGATACCCATCATTTTTCAATGAATCGAATTGAGGACAAATCGGACCATTGAGTTCGAAATGAGGTGCGCTGTACTTATATGTCACACCTTCACGCGCTTTAGCTATAGGTTCGAAAACATTAGACCCTTTCCCGAGTTTAATACCAGTCGAAAACATTTTTGTTTGTTTCTGTTGTCTATCCGATGACTTTTTAATCGCCGCATTCATAGCTTCGTTGGGTATCTTTTGCTGTTGTTGTTTCTTTTCATTCACATGAGTGGCCAGTATTTGATGCGCCGGTAGATCAGAGAACATCAGTTCATCCACTAATGACTCTTGAAGTCTGGTTTTGGTTTTTGTCGCCTCTTTTTCTTCATTAACAAAATAATTGTTTCTCATTAATGAATCTTCTTTTTCCTGTTCCAGTAATTCTTCAATAAGTACTTCGTCTTTACTTAGTTTTCCTCTATTCCTAATAATAAGGCTTGCGTTTTCTTTCTTATAGTTTTCTATTCTTTTATTAGTGGCCAAAACGTCCACATTATTCGCTAAATTGAAAACAATTTCTTCGATTTCTTCTAAATAGTCATTATATTCTCGAAGTGTCTCGAAATCGTCTTCTTTTTTATTAAAATCTTTTAACAGTCTTTTTCTGATATCAATTTCTTTTTCAACGAAGTCGTCTTCAAATAATTGAAGTCTAAAATTGTTTCTTCTGAGGGCAATATTACATTTAGGACAAGAACCGCTTCCCTTAACAAACAATAGTTCCACACAATTCTCGCACAATCCGTGTCCGCAAACATTCACTAATAATTTAAGCGAAGGATTTCTGTATTTAGTGGTTCCACAGTGTGGACACCTCACCTCTTCATCCATTTCTATCTATTTATTGATGTAATGTTTTGAAAATAAATTTATATTTTCTATCATTACTTAAATTATGTTATTCTTTGTGTATTGTTTTAGTCAAAAGTTTTATAATAAAAATCTTTTTGGAAAAGTTTACTTCATATGAAATTTATTTGAAAGAATCTCTTGAATGCTAATTATATAATATCTTTTCGAAATGATGTTTCAATATGTTGTTAAAGACTTGGATTAAGTTTTAGACTTTAAATAATAAAATAAAAAGTACTTCTGATTAAATTTTCTCAACTGATTAGAAATGGTTAGAATTGAGCTTAAATTGAATTATTAATTTGAATTTGATATTAAAGTTAATATTCGAAAATCTAATGTTTTAAAATTGATAGATAATTATCTGATTATGATTTGGTAGAAATGTTTGGCATTAACTGTGAATGGCCTGCGAATAGTCGATTAACTTTTGTGAACTAGATTTGTGCTCATTTAATGTCAAATTTGTTGTAAATAATTGTTTTCAATCACAATCTTGTTTATAAAATCTTGAGTAAATAAAGTCTTGAGTTTGAGTCAAGATTTGAAATTAATAGATATAAATACTTTAGTTCTACTTCTTATGAAGTGATTAAAAAACATAAAATTGAGTTTTATGAACAGTTGTGAGACATTTGAAATATAAATTTTGATTTATTGGTTATTAATAACTTTTGTTGAGACACTAACATCGATCTTAAAGGACATATGTTTGGACATAAACTGCTCTCTTAATCAGCATAAACGACAAACAAATGTTTTTTTGCTTTTAGTTCTTGTCAGAACTAACTTCAGAGTTGAGGAGAAACTTCAGACCGATTGAGATTTAGATATAAATCTCTGACCAATCATTAATAGATAATTCAATAGTTTCTATCAATCAAAACACAATTTTCTGCCAGAGCTCTCTCAATACAGATAAAATCAATCATTTAGTCATTCGCTAAAATTATACAAATTTAAAACATTGTTTGGATTATAACTAAAAAATAAGTTTCATATTTAAATTTGATATTAAAAATCAATTATTGAATTGGTCTGAAGTTTGTCTGTTGACATCCGCTAATAACCAATCAATTTGTTGACTCATTTGTGCTGATGAAGGGAGCAGTTTATGTCCAAACATATGTTCATTTTAAGACCACTGTTAGTGTCTCAACAAGTGGTGAATAACCAAGAAATCAAAATTAAATTAATGTTTTCTCAACTAAAAATCTCTATCAAATTATCATAAATTAAAACCTTTACTCACAATCACAGCTAACTATTACTTCTGTAATGTTATTGTTCAACACATTAAACAAGAAAACAAAAACTTTAAACCAAAAATTTAACAATAGTTTAATTAAATGACAAAAATTGTGACGAAAACACTTTTAGTCACATCTTATTATGAAAACAATGCTTTTCTAATCAGCTGTTAATCTGCACATTTGAGTTACTATTACTGACAGATATAAACAAATTATGTTATTATATTTGATAAACTATAAGTCCCTTTACTAATAATGTTGTGATTTTGATGTGTAACAGTTGTGTTAACTGTCTGTGAAATGGGACGTAATTTAGTTATGATAGACAAGAATCAAATGAAAACCTGCGCATTGTATTCATTATCATTAAATGATAAACAAGTCATCATTTCTGCCAACACTTAAAAAATAAATGCGTTGATCAATAAAAAAATTAAATTTGAATATAAACTTTTTATAAATAAATGTTTAATTGATTTGAATGAGAATTAGTTATAGAAATGATTGAAATAAGTGCTCGTCTGACTCGAGGACCCGTTTATTTCACAAATGAAACACTTAAATGTGTTATTACTCTGAAAAATGTGAAATCAAATTCAATTCATAATAACTGTAATAATAATACAAATAATAGCACTTCTAGTGATGAGAAATCAAGTCAACCGATAAATGGGTAAATAAAACCAATTTATAGTTTCAAACAAAATATTCATATATTTTACTATTAATAGAGAAGTGGAAACTCTTTGTTGGGCTGGAGTTCAGATACATTGTTATTGCACTTCAGATGACACAAAAGTATTGTTTAATGAAACCAAATCTCAAACAGCGATCGCCTCAACCGATACTTCGTTTAATCCGTGTTTAATGAAAGGAGAAAAGGGTCGAGTCATATATGCCTCAAAACCTAAAATACTTTTTTGTGATTTAAAGCTATTGCCGAATGAGAGTAAAACTTTTGTTTATTACGAGACAATACCAGAAGACGTGCCGCCGTCTTATAACGGGACAAAAGTTAAATATCACTATAAGTTGTCGATCGGTACGCAAAGAGTTAATGCAAGCATTCAATTATTACGTATTCCTATACGTATTCTTTCCATTATTAACACTAATAGTAATAGTAATAGCAATACTAGTAATAATCATAATAATAGTAATAATAGTAATGACATTGAATCTAATCATGAAATTGAATACTTTGAGGATTTAAAAAGAAAAGATTCAATGGTTAGCAATCAATCATCGAATCAAAACTCATTTGACTCAAATGAGACAATATTAGACTTATGTCTACATAGACTCGATTGTCTCACTGCTAAACGTTGTCCGAGTAGTTATGTTATAACCAATCAATTTGGAAAAGTTGCCAAATTCTGTGTTTTGAAGTCTACTTATAAACTGGGAGAAGATATTGTCGGCATTTTTAACTTCACGGAAGCCACGGTTCCGTGCGTTCAGGTCTTAAACTCATTTAATCAATTACAACAGTTTTATCATTTGATTTTGAATTATAGTTTTCAGTAACTCTACAAAGCGAAGAAGTGATTGAAGAAGAATATCGTACAAAACAAGGAAAGCCCTCATCTTTCACACAAACAACAAGCTATGGAAAATATCATGAATTTTGTATTCATATGCGTCACACGCAAATGATTCTATCGGTTCCGCTAACAGTAACACCAACTTTTACAAGCAATATAAGTAAATATATATAAATCAAACTATACTTTCAATATTAACCACTTAATTATGTTGACTTATAGTATCGCTTTCGTGGAAACTTCATTTCGAATTTGTGACCACAAGAAATGAAGACATGAAAAACACAGTAGAAGTTGATTCGCAGGGAGTTATGGAACAATCACCTGCTCTTTTAAATGTACAAACAATGGTTTGGGATCTACCAATTGTTATCTTTGCAACTCATCCCATACAAGTCGCCCGAGGCTTTCAAATTCCTGCCGCCAGTACTTTAACTGTATAGATGTGCTGAACATTTATTTATTTATAAGTTATAGACTGTATATATTATATGGAATATAATTATTATACTTATTATTATATCTACAATAATATATTTTTTAGTATTTTATAACAATTTGAGAGCTAATTAATTAACATTTTTATACATTAAAATACTTCTATTCGTCAAAATGTTTCTGAACCGCCTCTCTATCAAGAAAAACAAATTTTATTTTTAATGACAATTTATTATAAAGAAAATAAACTTATTTATACTTCAATTATTTCCATTTCTAGTGCTGTCATTGCTTTTCTCTGATAGCGTTTCGGTAAAAGTGCTTCATCGATACCACTTCCTCGAGGAGTTGACCCAATCGGTGGTCCCAAAGACGGCGATTGATTAGTGTCTACAGAAACGGCACCCACTGTTTACAAACGTTACATGTGTTGCAAATCAAATAAATCAAAATTTATGACTTCACTTATATTCAGTCGTAAATATAAGTTATAGTTTAAGAAAGCAATCAAAATCACTATTTCAACAGTAATTCATTACTCTTTCAGTTAATAAATATTTGTTAATATTTTTCAACATTTAGTTAAAACTATAACTCAATACTTGACTTAAGCAACTAAACTAAACCAAATTTTCAATTCAAGTCTAACATAATTGCATTTTCAAAACTATTATCGTTTTTACTGTAATTAAATTCAAACTTAAATCTCGATAAGTTCTTAGCTCTCGATTATAAGTTTGAAAAAATGAAGTTTTAAGAGAAAACAATAATTACTATATTTGAAAAGAATTAACTTTCGAAATATAATCTATATATAAATTGATAGACCAATCATTGGTGACGAATATATCGATAATGAAACGAATAATTGATTGATTCTGATATGAATGATAAGTAACAGAAAAGTTGACTGAATTGAATAATACCATGAGTTCTAACAGTTCCTCCTTTTTTGAATTTGATGAGTGGTAAGTGAGGTTTGATTACCTATTCATACAATAAATCACTATTGAATTTGAATGGATTGACAATTATTTAAATTGAATTTTTATGAAATGACTTACTTTCCAAACTCGTGTAGTACTTGAACTCATTCTTTTCAATTCAATTATTTAAAATCAATTTCAAATTGCTTTAAGAAATATTCGTTAAATACAAATAATATTCACCTAATATTCAGTTATAATTTAGTCATTAATACAAAATTATATCAAAATTCAAAAACTTGAATCAACAATAAATAAATTAAATAACAATAATATTGAATAAAGTGATTGAATTTATGATAAAATATGTCATTGAAAAGCATTACTTTTTCTACATTGAAAATATTTGTCCCAATTTGAAACTTTGACATAAAAACATTGAAACCCAACTAAAATTTGGGCTTTTATTACATATTTGTTTGCGTTGACTCCTAATGAAAATCAATATTTAAAAAGGCATTAAACAAGAACTGAGTTCATAGAGTCTATAACATGGACTTGAAATTGAATGTAAAAATAGATTCAACCTTAAGAAGGATGTGCAAAGTGTCCGTCTGGTAAATTAGTGTACAAAAACCCTTTATCTCTAGTAGAGTCAACTCCATCTCCACTCCAATTCCACTATTGATTTAATTTTTAGTCCTGGAAATAATCCAATGGAGATTAAATTGACCTCTAGTTTGAATTAGACCTCTAATTCAATGATGACAATTATGCCAAAAATTAAAATATTTTCATCAAATTTTTGTTCTTTTCATATTCTTTTAAATCTGTCATTTCTATACTTAATAATAATGATAATTTCATTCAATACAACACTCGCTCTAAGGCCTGACCAACTTTTTCACACTAAACATTACAGTTAATTTAAATTAATATTTCAACTCTTTTATTCAGTGAAAGTGTTACAGTTTTTTAATACAGTTTAAGGAATTCAAATACGTATTGACTTATCATGTCTAATATTAAAAAGTTTATCAGGATTTAATGTGAATGTTGTTTTCAAAGAAATTTGAAATGGAATAAAATGACAGTTTTACAAAGAATTGAAAAAGGCCTCAAGTCACCTCAATGACCACATTTGCCAAAATATTTTTATTTTTGGATATAAAGAGATTTATCAGATTTAACGAAATATGATAATACAATACAAACGCTGCACTTTGCACGGCCTTCCACGGCCGTAACCAGCTATGGGGCTAAGGGGGCTATAACCCCCCAGAGATTTTCAAATATTGATTTTTCGGTGTCTTCCCACATGTTAGAAATTGACTTGTTAGAATTTGACTTGTTAGAAAAGTCATTTTTTAGAAATAGTAATTGAGGGAGATTATGAAGGTGAACCTGGTTATGTTGGTTATGGAGATGATTCAATTTTCTAGTTAATATTTTTCCGAAATAAGTTTCAAATACAGAGATAAAATTCATAGAAATCAATTTCAATATTCACCTCCATAACCAGGTTTACCTGCATAACCTCCATTACCAGGTCCACAACCATATCCTTCATAACCAGGTTCACCTTCATAATATCCATAATCTCCCTCAATTACTATTTCTAACAAATGATTTTTCTAACAAGTCAATTTCTAACATGTGGGATATGATCGATTTTTCAAGTGTAAAATTGAGAATTAATTTAAGTTTCAGCCCCAGACATGTTTAGCCAAATATTAAGCCCTAAAAGTATGCTTAGCTTCTTATTGAGCCCCCCCTGATATAAATTGCTGGTTACGGCACTACAGCCTTCTTAAGAGTTGAAAGAAAGTTGAAGAAATGCTTTTAGCAGAATGCAGTTTATTGTTGATACTCTGAGCTAATGAACTGATATTGTATTCAAAACTAATATACAAAGTAAAGGATATTATTATACTGTACTGTACTGTTCAATTATTATGTTATTCAATTCTCTAAAAATGAATTGAAGCTAAAATCGAAACGGATAACAATGCAAACAATTAATTCCATACAAATACTGGAGAATACATGCCTAACATTTGGTTAAAACACATAAAAATGTTTTACTACTAGTAATTCAATTTCTAAGAATATAAAAACTTTTCATCTTTCAAAAAATGTATTTTTATAAAATCTAATCATATTTTTGCTTATTCAACATTTTTTTCAACCCTGAAGAAGATTAGATAGAAAAGGTTCGGCTTTTAATAGTGTTTTATTCTTGAGATCTATTTTCACTGTTAAATAAATTTGAACAAACCCTGAAAACAAGTTAATGACTCTTTTAGTCCTGATGTCAGTACTTATGATTTAGTCTTTGTTGAAGAAATAGCTAAAGGATTGACATTAAATTTCTATTTTTTCTGCTAAATATATTTTTTGACAGAAATTTAAACTATGAATACATATTTTCATAAAATGGGTTATTGAAAATTCCTTTTATTAATTCCGTTTTGACGACTAGAATTACATGGAATTCGAGATGAAAAGTATTCTCTCTATTCTCGTTAGAGGTTCAAGCTTTAAGCTAAAGCGTGAAAATTAGATGTTTTTTAGTAATAAATTATTATATTATTTCCAATTCTTAGCTAATCTCCAAAAAGAAATGTAAAATATAATATAACTTATTTAAAATTGAGAAAAGTTTAGTAAAAATTTAAGAGAACTTGAAGAAATAAATTGCATTCTCCAGAAAAATTGTTTGATAAATTCTATGGGTTTTAACCTGCTTTGAGATTTAAAATCGTTAACTGATCCTTTTGGAGCATCAGACAAGGTTTATACAGATCAAAATAAACATATGATACATGAATAGTAAATACTATGATGTTTTTCATATTCTCAAACCTCACTAATGTTTATTAGTATGTAATCATTGATCACATTTGTTTTAATAAAAGAATAATAAGTACAGAGATATCCTGCGGAAAGTGACAGTAGGATAAAAAGATTTTTAGCCATCACAACAAGTGATGCTGGTTTGCATTAAACAGGTCTGACTTTTCTGTGATGACCACAGGCCGAGTATGAGTGATCACGGGATCTCATACTGTCGTTTAATTATTTTATTATATAAGATATATCAATAAAATGTCATCAAATGCATTCAAATCTTCTTAAAGGTCATAAAAATTAAGAATAAATTCATAAGAAATAAACAATAAAAGCTAAAACTTGATTAAAATTTATTTTATTATACGATTCATAAATTGAATTTTTCTATTCATCGCTTTCCTCTAATCCCTTTTTGATGACCGAAAGTATAACTCCATATGTCTTATCCCAAGCGGCCACTGCCTCGTCATTCATCAATTCAGGTCCAAGTTTTTCCTGGAGAAGTCCTACTAATGATAATTTGAGATTCTCGAACTTCTCAATTGTTATTTTGCGTCTGCGATGATTTGCGGCCAACTTTTGTAGCATTTCGACCAAGACTTCAGTATCTTCTATATTGTCGACAAGCATTGTTATAGCGTAGAGAACATTAGTGGCGTGAGCCAACACTTTCTTATTTCCTCTCAATTCAGAAATAGGCACGTCTTTAAACGATTTAAAGAGCTGCTGATATTCGGGATTCTCAGTAAAAAATCTAAAATAAATTCAAATCATTTAAATATGACTTAACAGACAATAGTCACTCTTAATAACACAATAATAAATTGAATTCTTTTCAAAAATCTGATCAAGTGATTGATTATGTAATGAAATAATGATTATTAAAATCATAAACTATGAGATAACTGAATTGAATTAAGAATAATTCATTTCAATTACTAATAATTGTATTGTAAACAAGTCTATATTTCATTTAATCACTCAAAAGTCTTGAGAATTCTTCAACGGTAAAGCACTTTGTCCTCAATTAATTCAATAAACTCAAGGTTTTTATCATTTCTTTAATTGGCGCGAAGGCTTACGACTGAGTATTTGCTCCTCACTATAAAGTATTCTTTTAGCTCATCCTTTCAAGTTTGAAATCCTCTCTATTCGACAAATACTTGAAGGGATAAGTAATTTGAATGTGTTTTTCTTTCTTTAAAGCCTTGACTTCAGTGAATTATCGATTAGGATAAAGGATGGTCAACAAGAGACTGATGACAACTTAAAAGTACTTCTTATAGTGCAATATAATAATAGGCACAGCTTTGAAATAATCGTAACTAAACATGCAATTATGACATTTAACAGGTTGACCTTCGTTTAACTCAAACCAACTTTTAGATTGATAAGATCTTTACAATTTAAAATAGTTTAATCAAAACATTAATCATTGAGCTTGAATTTTGAATCGATTGCTCAATTTTTCAATTTGCATTTATGTTTTGTGTGGTATTAATCAAGCTTAAAGTAATCAATTTATACTATTAGTAGAGTTTTGTGTAAACTCAATTATGACATGTGAATTGAAAATTTATAATCTTCTCTTTAATTAACGCTTTCATTCTCAGTGACTATCAGTGGGCTACAGCCCCCGGAGATTTCCAAATTATTCAATTTTCAAGTGTAAAATTGAGAATTAGTTGAAGTTATAGCCTTATCATACATGTTTAGACCCAAATTCAGTCTCACAAGACATATTTAGCCCAACCAGAGATGTATGACACCCTATTTAGCCTCATATCACAAGTTTAGTCTCCAGATATCAATTTCTGGTTACGGCGCTGACTATCAGGAAAGAGTCACAAATCCCATCACTTAATACGAAAATATTAAAAAATTAGTTTCATTAAATTATGATTGAAATGCAGTTTTAAGTCTTCACAATGTTTGCTGTAAGGTTTTAGTTATAAAAATTAAGGGAATGAGACATTAGAAGGAGAATATTCACAGCGATATTAACAAGACTTGGTATTTATGATGATTATAACGTGATAATACATGATAACTGCAGCTCAACATCTATCAAATTTCAATATTCAATAACACGAAAAAGCAAAAGAAAAAATTCAATCAATTGGTTAGACAGAAAACTTATCGGAATCCTTTCAACTATTAAAATATAAAATGTTCAAATGATTGAATGACACTTTGAAGACAATGGTAATTGAAAATATTTTTTTTATTTTTAAAAGGTTTCTCAACAAAAGTAAAAGTTTTAAAAAAAGACTCAGTAATGAAGGCAAGTGTAGTCAATATTAGTTAAGCTCCACTTGAATTGACGGGAAGAGTATCTCTATAAAAGTTATTTATAATTAATTCAACGGCACATTTGAAGTTAGAAATATTTTGGTTTGTTTTCTTTGAGAGAGTGAACACATGCTATTTTGTGATAAACAACAAATGAGAGAAATAATATCAGAATCATTGGAGGGAATTTATCCTTGTTTACAGTTATCATGTGCTTATCATGAAAACTTTTTCGTCAAATTAATGAAAATAGATTATGTCCTTGAGTTAGTCCTATAGAAACTAAGCAACTCTTGACTAAATAAAAATACTAAATGATTGATGTAATCATAAAAACTAATAAAAATTGATTGAAAATATTAAGGAGTTTAAAAGCATTTTTTACCTGATGAACAAATCATAGCCATTGCCTGCTATATCCTTTTTAACCAAAGCCCAAGTGTCTCTTATGATATCTTTTTCACTAGAAGTAAGACCAGCTTTATCTTTCTCTTCAGACATCTCTACTAAATCTTCTATTTATGAATATTAGCGCAAAGTTTTGCTCAAATTTCAACTTTTCTGAATAACTCAATGGAGAACACAATTTATATGAAATTAAATGTATGCACAAATTCAAATACAGGAGTTATTAATAAAGTTGTTGATAGAGTTTAGCCAATAATCTCTTTGGTATAGTTTTTGCAAGTGTTCAAACACACGAACAAAGCTTTCCTTTATTTAATGAATAGAGTACGTGAATGTAAATTAAACAAAAATTAATTCTCAAAAATAATGAGTCAGTTTTATATGAACACAATTATAGCTATTGTGTAGTAACTGAGTTAATACAATCTTTTAACTCAATTAACGTTTAGTTCATCAAAACTTTGATCCCATATCGAAAGCAAACACATATAAGAGGGAAGTGTCTGCACTTCAATAGCATATCCAGTAAAAACTCAGTCACGTATTGAAACTTCGTAAAAGAGAAGGTTATTCTGTTTATACTTTCTTCTTAATCTCCACCTCACTCTCACGGCATTATAGATTAAAATTGTTAGTTATATTGAGAATAAGACTCTATACTGTAGAGCGACATCAAATTCATAATAAATGGCTTTTCATATTTTTGAGTCTAAACTCATAACCACTCAATGCAAAATTGAGTCAAAATGCGAGTGAAAGTTAAAGTAATTTATAATAATAAGTTGAGTCTTTGTATAGTTTTTCAAACTTATCAAAAATGTCTCAAACATTAAACTTGTCTTTTTGTTCAAATGAAACTTTTAATTCAAATTTAGAAAACACACATTCATTGATCGAATATTTATTGTATACTAACTTAATATCTGTCATTTTGTTTGAATTTCTAATTCCAAGAACGACTTCAACTTTTTTCCTAAAGATTATTATTTCCCAAAAGCAGAACAGATGTCATTTCATAAGAAAACGGTCTTATCTTTTAATTCCCATGCAATGAATGAAAAATTTTGCAAATTCTAAATATTCATGAAATGTATTTAATATATTATTCATTTGATTTTTATCTCAAGTAAATATCAAAAATATTCTTAATAATGTTTGTTTATCTTAAATAAACCAAACCTAACAAATTAAACGCACATAAGGTTTATCATTCTGACCATCAATTTATTTTTCAGCTCAAGTCTAGTGAGACTCAAATCATCTTTAATGAGACTTTGAGTTGAAAAACAAGAAGTGAGATGTGCTTTAGCTTTACATCACTATTAGAACAACAATAAGATATTGAGCTTAAGCTTAGAAACAAATGAATCTATAAACTAAAAATTCTTAAAAATCATTAAATGTAGGATAAATTCTTCCTTTTCATGATTTTTAACTTTAAATTACTTTTTCTTTTGAGTGCAAAGCATTACAGTGTGAGTGACTTTAGGCTATTTATAACTTTAAGAGTTGAAGTTTATAAATGATCGGTCTCTATGCTTACAATAATTGTAATATGACTTTTGATTTGAAGTTTAGTTTATTGTAAAATATCTGTACACTTGATGACAATATTAAGTTGCATAAGAACCTAGAACGACCTTAAGCAATGTTTACAACCGCTAACAACTTATCATTTCTACT